>ML804297.1:101294-146733 GCA_009831015.1 Picea engelmannii | reverse complement strand
ATACTATAGTTGAGACAACAATCTTTGAAAGGTTCTATAACTGCTAGGCATACTTGGTTGTATGTAAGTACTATTGATATAGATACTTATTGCACTTGTTTGCAAAATGAACTAACATCTCCTCTAGGAGATATTTCTTGTTCCCGGACTGGTCACCTTGGTAATTCTATGATCCTTGTTACCATAGATATATTCTTATGAAAATGTTATTGGAAATACTTTTTCTCTTGTTGTTCTCGTTCCAGACATGTTACAGACGATAGCTCTGAGAAGGAGCTACAGTGACAATTGAAAACATGGAGCAGATGACTCCATAAAGTGGTGAGGTAGGCGATCTCACCAAGTACCAATTCTAAAGGAAGCGTGTAAAACAAAAGAAGTTTTGGACAACGTTCACTCAGATGTGTGTGGACCATTGTCAACCTCCTCACTAAGCGGGAGAGTACACCTTAGATGATTTCAATACATTCTACAAAGAGGTCGAGATTAGGAGGGAGCTCACTAATCCTCAACAGAATGGTGTAGCAGAAAGAAAGAACCGATCCATTGAAGAATCTATCAAGGCAATGATCAATGACCAGAATATATCCATGTTTCTATGGGGAGAAGCAATTATGGAAGCCGTATATGTTCATAATAGAAGTCCTCGTCATATATTGAAGAACATGACTTCCAGAAGAAGCTTTCTCTAGAAAGAAGCCAAGTGTTGAACACTTGAAGATCTCAGTCAAAAAGAAAGAATGGAAGGAAGCTATGATGGAACAATATCAATCATGAAAAATGATGTATGGGAAATTGTGCCTAGACTTGAAGGAAATTCTGTAGTCACTTCAAAATGGGTTTACAATATAAAGCATGCAATATATGGGAGTATCGATAAATACAAGGCAAGATTCGTGGCTAGAGGGTTCTCCCAATAGGAGGGAGAGAAATATGATGAGACGTTTACTCCAGTTTCCAGATACACCTCTATCACAACCATCATATCTCTTGCAGCATCCATGGGTTGGATTTTACATCAGATGGATGTAAATATCACTTTCCTCAATGGAGTAATTGAGTATACATAGAGCAACCTCAAGGTTTTGAGGTACACCCGAGAGAAACCCATGTATGCAGAATAAAGAAGGCATTGTATGGACTCAAGCAATCTCCAAGAAATTGGTATGCACGAATTGACAGTTACTTGACGAGACTTGGATTTTCCAAGAGTTATGTTGATCCAAACCTTTATTATAAGGTTGTGAATGATGCACCTGTGATTCTACTACTATATGTTGATGATTTGTTTCTAACAGGTGCAAAGCCTCTCATTATTCACTATAAGAGGGAGCTAGCCTCTAAATTCGGTATGAAGGATCTTGGTCTCATGCATTATTATTTGGGACTAGAAGTATGGCAAAAGTGTGATGAAATCTTCTTGGGGCAAGGGAAGTATGTTGTAAATATCCTTCAGAAGTTTGGGATGATGGATTGCAAATCCATGGCAAATCCTATGGTGAAAGATATGAGGAAGTTGAGAGACTATGATTCTGATCCAGTAGACTCGTCCCTATACCAGCAGTTGATTGGCTCATTTATGTATTTGGTTAATACTCGGTCGAACATTTTCTTTGTTGTGAACACATTGAGTTAGTTCTAGGTGGAACCTAGACATGAGCATTGGATAGTTGCAAAGCACATTTTGAGATATCTTTGTGGGATGCTAAATTATGGTTCGAGATATGACTCAAACATTGATGTACAACTGCATGGATTTACTGATTCAGATTGGGCAGGGGGTGCAGATGATAGAAAGAGTACTTCTTGTATATGTTTCATTTTGGGATCTGCTATGATATCATGGGATAGCAGGAAACAAAAGTATGTTGCACTCAGCATTGCATAAGCTGAGTATATTGCAGCTTGTGATGCTTGTACGGAAGCATTATGGATTTGTAATATGGTTTCTGGATTATTTGATCAGGTGTTGGATTCAACTATGATATATTGTGATAATCAGAGTTGTGTGAATCTTTGAAAGAACCATGTGTTCCATGACAGGTCGAAGCACATTGAGATCAAGTACTATTTTATCCGTGATAAAGTCTAGAAGGGAGATGTGATTCTCCAGTACATCTCCACCGATGAGCATACAACTGATATTTTGATGAAGCCTCTGTCCAAGATAAAGTTTGCATACTTGAGGGACAAGTTGGGACTTGTGGAGATTACTCCCTTGGTTGAAAGAGAGGAGATGACTTCCTCGGTTGGGAGGGAGTGTTGATGGACATACATTCTCCATGTGGAGAATGGTCCATGCTGACATATTTTTTATGTGTATCATGCTAGTATAGCTTAGATATGATGCTTCAACATCATGCTATTACATCTTAGATATGATGCAGATGTCACGAGACACATCGTGTTAGTACAACTTAGATATGATGCATTAACATCATGCTAGTACAACTTAGAGACTATGCTTATGCCTGAGTCGCATCATGCTAGATATGATCATGTTAGTACAACTTAGATATGATGCAGAGCATCATGCTAGTACAACTTAGATACGATCAGACAACTTAGAGATGATGTGGATGACTCACATCATGCTAGATATGATCATGTTAGTACGACTTAGATATGATGCAGAGCACCATGCTAGTACAACTTAGATATGATCATACAAATTAGATTTGATGCAGAGGCATTGATCTACATCATGCTAGTACAACTTAAAGATGGTGCATTGACACCATGCTAGTATGGCTTAGAGATGATGTAGACGATACTCCACATCATGCCAGTACAGCTTAGACATGATGCATTTGCATCATGCTAGTACAACTTAGAGATGATACAGTGGAGAGGATGGTTCTTCTAGCCATTGAGGACACTCAACATATGTTGGGACAATCATTCTTCTAGGACGTATATCTGGATTAGAAGAATGGTCCTTGTGACACTCTGTTGAGTGTGTCGAGTTCAACACACGACTTATTCATCATCATGCTTGATTACTCAGGTGGAGTATGGCCTCGAGAGATGATGCATAAGATGATATGATTTGATGCCATGAGACTGTTGTATTGCATGGTGATAGCCTGTGTAGTTAATAGTCGATCGCGGTGGAGACTATATGTCTCTGGAAAGTAGTTATGTGCTACTATGGTGGATGTATCCCATTGGTAGTGACTATGTTGTTGATGATTGCAGCTATGTGATACATTCTCCAACTTACAAACCTTGTGAGATGTGGATCATTGCAGCTATGTAAGATATTCTCCAGCTTACAAACCCGAGAGAAATCCTCTGAAGAGGGTATGTGGTTTTGTTCTGAGACAGAGCTAGAACATAGATATGACCTCCTCCATTCAGAGAGTTGAGAATAACTCCAAATGATTATCATGTGGGAAAGGTGATCTGCTAAGTTGGACATGCATGTGGCTGAGCACAAGATGAACGTGTGAAACCCCAAAGTGTTGGGTGCATCATCATGTGAACATAAATCAAGATGATGTGTTCACCTCCTATGAGCAACAGAATTGACGAGAAACTCCAGATGATTCTCCTGTGTGAGGCACTGGGAAAAAATATCTGTAGAGTGGACATGTCTGTGGATGAGCACAGGTGAATGTGTGAAGAGATGGTTCTTCTGTGTAATACAATAAGACAAAGATATGGACATCCATATGGACGTTCCCCTAGTGGATGAGCACTAGTGGGCGTATCATATCCTTTGTTATATTGTACAAGAGTCAGACCTGCCTATAACCCTAATTGTAATGTAAAGCATACAGGTCGGCCCCACCTTAATGTGATTGTTAATTAATGTAAAAGATAATTAATATGGTTAATATTAATTATATTATAAGCTAGTGAGGTCATCTCTATTGTACCAATAGACACTTATGTTGACAGGTTCAGGTTAGTATAAGTAAAGGTAAATTCCCCATTGAGGAAACATATCCTTCAAGTGAGTTTGGAAATTTCAACAAGTACACTTCCTTGGAAAAGGTGCACACCTCTCTTGGGAGATAGTATTATAGGGTTTGAGCACCCTCTTGTGTGATAGGGTTTATCTTGGCGGTGAAGGTATTTCTCTTGAGGAGTATAGCAAAGGATTTGGTTGGGTTTTATTCCCTTGTTGAGAAGGGTTTCCCAAGATACTTCTTGTGTTCTTGTGCATGGTGCTTCTTCTTGTGATCTTGGTTCCTGCAACATTTATGGTTATGGTTAAATGCTAAAAATAGAATGAACTTCATGCTTAACCTAGCCTATTGAAAAATCAACATGGTATCAGATTTTAGGTCTTTAAAGAACCCATTGCACAAGCATCCACCAAGTCTCAACTCACCTTCTGCAGAATCGTACGACCCTTTCAATGGTGATTTAGACCTTAATAATTGGATGTTGGGGCCACTTTTGGAATAGAAGAGTATGGACTCCTCCAGCGTATCTCCAGAAGCTCTCAAAGTGAAATTCCGAGAAATTTTGATTTTTGGCCCTAGGATTTCTAAGGTGCCGAAATTTCCTGCAGAATATTAATTCTAGATTTCTGAAGAAACGTTTCTCCTGAATCAAAAAGCATCTTTGGGAAACTATCAAGTTGATTTTTGGTAGTCAGAAGTCCAACATAATCCAAGGTTACTAATTCAACCTAATCATTAGGTTTTCAAATCCAATTGGCGAGAGTTTGAAGAAACTAATCAAATGAAGAACATAGCCTTAATAGAAGATATGCTTGATGGAGCAAGCAATTTCAGCTCCTGGAAATCAAGGCTTCAAGTCACCCTTGAATAATATGACCTCTTGGATGTGGTAACTAAAACCCTACCATCCACAACTATAGATATAAGAAAGGAAGAATATCAAAGAAAGAAAATTAATCATCTACTCAGTAAGAGATCACCTCTTACCTCGTATTGCCAACCTGAAGACATCCTATGATATGTATGAAGCCTTAAAAGGAATGCTTGAAAGTGACAACACTCTTAGAGCTCTTAGCTTAAAGAGACAACTTCAAAGTACCAAGATGACGAAGGGTGACATAGTTGCCATCTTCTTTATAAATTTATCAGAGATTAAAGAACAACTAGAGACCACCGGAGAAATCATGTCTGATAGAGAACTTGTCTTAACCACTCTCCAGAACCTTCCAAAATCGTGGGAGCCTTTCCTTCAGAGTATCAATGGAAGAGAATCTCTACCAACCTTTGATCGTTTATGGACAGATTGTACTCAAGAAGAACTTAGACTCATAAATAGAGGAGTGGAAGACTCCTCAGAAGAAAATCATGCTCTTGCACTTCATACAAAGAAAGGAGGAAAATTCAAAAGAAATTTCAGGCAAACATTTAAAGGTGAAAAGTCTTCATCAAATCCAGGTTATCAAAGAAGAGATGTTTCAGAAATTCAGTGCTTCTGATGTGACAATTATGGACACTATGCAAGAATCTGTCCAACCAGGAAGAAGGGAAGACAATATGCTTCCACCGCTGACATTGATCCAAACCCACCTCAAAAGAATAAAGAAAAGAGAGAGAAGAAGTACTTCCTCTAAAACTAAATCATGACCACAAGCCAGGTAAACCAATTGATTTCAAATTTTATAGTTTATTAAATTTTTGAATAAATCCCTAGTATGGAAGCCCTCAAAGACTTGGACCATTATCCTTGGTACGAGAGTCCAAACCATATTTGACTGATTATTATATGAGACAATCAGAGATGTTTTCCTTGAAGAAGAGATACCCATTCAAACAAACCCAGAGAATCTCATATGGAGATTGACATTGAGAGAGTACCTTCTCCCCCTTCAACAGTTCAGAGGGAGACATACATTATTCCAGTTGATCCAGTTTCTTCAGTTGATCTGTTTAGAGATATTGCAGTAGGGCATAAAAGGCCTACCTAGACTCACTCTGCAAGAGGCAGAGAAACATACAAGCCTCTCAAGGCACATCCTGAGAAAGTAAAAGAGATCTTCAAAGCTATCCTTCAGTCATGAGCCACCTTATTGATGTTGAGCCTCCTTGTCTTAAAGAAGCCATGGGAGAACAGGTATGGAAAGATGCCATAACAAGAAGAATATCGGTATATCTTAAAGAATCATGCATGAGATATTATTCAGGAACCAGAAGGGAAATCTGTAGTAACTTCCAAGTGGATCTATAAGATCAAACATGCAGGTGATGGAAGTGTTTATAAATACAAAAAAAAATCTATAACCAAAGGTTTTTCAAAAACAAAGGGAGTTGTCTATGATGAGACACTTGATCCAGTAAACCCGTTACACTTTCATCCGTACTACCATCCATGAGCTGGATACTATATCAGATAGATAAATTCTTGTTGAGTTTGGAGTACAACTAGAGTATTGTTAATCCAAACCTATGTCATTATAGTGTTGATGACGAAGGCCTGAGTTTTGGTAACTTATTCAAGAAGTCTTGTTGTTGGATACAAGTAATCCTTGACTTTTGAATTTGAGATGAAGAATATGAGTATGAAGCACTACTTCTTGGGAAAAGAAGTATGACAGAGGATCGATGATATTTTCCCGAGTCAAGGAAAATATACAGTAAAGATACTAAAGAAGTTCAAGTATGACATAATACAAAATCCACCATGATAAATTTAAAAGGAGAAGATTCATGATGACTTAGACGAGACTGATCCACATTGGATCACTGATGTATTTGGTTAACACCAGAATTGATTCATGCCATGCAGTGAATGTGCTTAGTCATTTGATGAGTCAACCGAGACAGACGCACTAGACAACAACAAAACATGAGGCACAATTGGATATGGTCTGTGATATGCCTCCAGAAGTGAACTTGAGTGTGTAGGATATGCTGATTCAAATTGAGCAGAAAGTACATTGGACCATAAGAACACATCCATTTGATGTTCTACCATGAAGTTTGTCATGGTTTCCTAATGCAGTAGGAAACAAAAATCTATGTGGCCTTGAATACCACAGAAGCATAGTATGTACCATTGAGTGTGCAAAGCAGTATGGCTTCACAAGATTTTGATAGACTTACTTGATCATGAGATGGATCCTATAATGATAACCAAGAGTCATTGATAAATCTCCTTGAGAACCTAGTGTTTCCTGATGGATCGAAACACGATGAGATGAAATATAAGAGATATGATACAGAGGAAAAATCGTACACATACAATACCTTCCTACGCTTGAGAAGATTACAGACATCTTCACCAAACCAACTTGGTGAAGAATGCCTTACTAGTTGAGAGGGAGTATTGATGACTCCATCCAAAACAAAATTCCGAGTACATCCATGTGAGACTTGGCATGATGAAGAATGCATCCCTAGTTGAGAGGGAGTGTTGATGATCGCAGCTATGTGAGACATTCTCCAGCTTACAAACCTGTGAGATGTGGATCATTGCATCTATGTGAGATATTCTCCATCTTACAAACATGAGATAAATCCCCTGGAGAGGGTATATGGTTCCTATCTGGGATAGATCTGAAACGTAGAGATGACCTCCTCCATTCATAGAGTTGAGAATAACTCCAGATGATTATCCTGTGGGAAAGGCAATATGTTGAGTTGGAAGTGCATGTGGTTGAGCACAAGGTGAACGTGTGAAACCCCAAAGTTTTGGGTGCACCATCATGAGAACGAAAATGAAGATGATGTGTTAGCCTCCTCTGAGAAACAAAGTTGATGAGAAACTCCAGATGATTCTCATGTGTGAGGCAGTGGGAAAGAATATATGTAGAGTGGACGTGCCTATGGATGAGCACATGTGAACATGTCAAGAGCTGGTTCTTCTGTGTAATGCAGTAAGTCAGAGATATGGACATCCCTATGTATGTGCCCCTAGTGGATGAGCACTAGTGGGTCTATCAGATCCTTTTATATATTGTAAAAGAGTCAGACCTTCCTATAACCCTAATTGTAATGTAAAGGGTACATGTCGACCCCACCTTAATGTGACTGTTAATTAATGTAAAAGGTAATTAATCTAGTTAATATTAATTATATTATAAGCTAGTGAGGTCGGCCCTGTTGTGCCAATAGACACTTATGTTGACAGGTTCAGGTTAGTATAAGTAAAGGTAAATTCCCCATTGAGGAAACATATCCTTCAAGTGATTTTGGAAATTTCAGCAAGTACACTTCCTTAGAAAAGGTGCGCACCTCTCTTGGGCGCTAGTCTTCTAGGGTTTGAGCACCCTCTTGTGTGCTAGGGTTCTTGGTGGTGAAGGTCTTTCCCTTGAGGAGTATAGCAAATAATTTGACTAGGTTTTATTCCCTTGTTGAGAAGGGTTTCCCAGGATACTTCTTGTGTTCTTGTGCATGGTGCTTCTTCTTGTGATCTTGGTTGCTGCAACATTTATGGTTATGGTTAAATGATAAAAATGGTGCTTCTTGTGAACTTCATGCTTAACCTATCCTATTGAAAAATCAACATATGTGTCACTAGATAGTAGTTGTGCGCTACTAAGAGTGGTTGTGTACCACTGGATAATAGTTGTGTACTACTGTGGATATACACTGTTGTGATCTATTGGATGGCATTGTAGTAACTATGTACTACTACTCGATTTCCATGGAGACTACCAGTAGTGTTGAAGGTGTTTCCTAGGATGGTGTGCCAACCAATAGTGTTGGAAGTGATTTCCAACTAGATGGATAGTGATGATGATGCTCATGACTTGATCTACATGATCATGAGATAGCCTGTGTGGCTATGATGATGCTACCTGTAGAATGGGATGCAAGACTATGTGAGCCTTGTCCATACCATGTGAAATGGATGGATGTGTTTGAGACCATTACAATTAATACATCCCTAGCTAGCAGGGAGCATTGATATTATGGTAGTTGCGGGAGGTATTAACTTCCATAACCTTTGGCAAAAATAGAATATTCTAGAAGCAAGAGAAACCCTAAACAGATGTGTAAAAACCATAGAATTAATATTAAAGTATTAGCCTCTAAAAGGAAAAGTCGGCCCAGACAAGTGAAAAGAACCACTATAAATAAGAGATGATCTAGCTCATTTGTACTCACTCACTTCACTCACTCTCTTAGTCAAGTATAGCACAAGTTTGGAGCTACAACTGCCAATATGGAAGTTTGATCTTTTGGGGTGGTTCTTGGTCTCTCTCTAGCACTATATAGCCTAAGATATGCGCCCTATTCCTTAGTATCTCTTGGTGGTATTATGGTATTATTGGTAACTGTAACTGCAACTGCTACACCTGAGTATTGTTCTTGTTCTGTGGCTTTGGGAATTTATGTCTAGTGAGCTATATTTGGAGAAAGATGTGATCTCTTGGTTATTTGTTGGTTCTAGTGTTTCTTCCAGAATCGTTCTATCTAGCAAAGGTTGTGGTGCTCGGGGATGGATGCATGCCTATGGTTGGGTGACAATAATGTGATATTTCTATGGTAAAACGAGCACATCGAATATTTTAACACTCCAAACACACTCAAATAAGGAAGAAATCATTCTAACATGAATTTAGTTTCCTCTCCATTTCCTAGACTAACAAACATTTTTATATATGTTGAATTATTATTGGTGTTGTTTAGAATTTTTCCTAAATTCCCTGGAATTTAATAGAAATTCTTGTAGTTCATATTAGTCTTCAATACTTGCATACTTCATACTTTTAATTGTATTTTTGTCTAGGGTTCTTCTTATATGCTTCTTCTCTGAAGTATACTTTGGAGATGTTGGTGGAGATGCAATTGGTGTCTCCAAAAGCAATGGTGTGTCAAGAGAAAACCACACCCAATACCAAACCTTGTATTTTGTACACTTTGACCTTAAAGCTTCATTCTCATCTTCCAATACTTCAACTTTAGACTAAAACCCCATGAATTTATCCCTAAGTTTCCAAATCGGTGTCCATGCTAAAGTCTACCACGGTGCCTACTTTCATTTCTTCTACTTCACGTCGTTGAGGGCCCTAGGCCACCAAAGCTAGTTTGCATTTTCCCATAAGAGTCGTAACCTTGGTATAATTAATGGTGATGCTCTTAGTTTCCCTATCATACTTTACATCATTAATATTTCCAACTCCAACCTCTTCGTCCTATACAAGAACCATATATCTTTCCTTGAATTCCTCTCAAATTCTTAACCATCCATCCATCTATGTCTTGTTATAGCTCCTCTATATTAGTATCAACATCATTCGTAATTTAAATAAATTTTGTTCTTCATTGAGTAGTATTACACTCGATATCTAGGAGTATATCTGATGCCTGCATTCAAGTCATTGGATGGGAAAACGAAAAAGTCACCATTGACTTCGTTGCTTTCCCATTTGATACCCGAACATGCATGCCAGATAAGATATTCCTTTGGTCTTAGCGCTTGGAAAAATTATTGACATTGGTCACCATTATTGTTTCCAATGTTCACTCTCTTGATACCTATTGTGTCTAATGTGCGTTCTCTTTCCCTCTTAAATCTTAGAGGACACATTCTCCCTTTCCACCTTCATTTCCACCATAGCATTGATTGGTGTTATGCAATGGAGATGGGATATTATGCATTGTACTTGATTCAATATCATCTCCTACTCTTCCTTAAGGAGCATTAGTGTAATTTGATGCTTGACCTAAGACATATTCTTCCTTTAGGAGCATTAGTGTAATTTGAGGCTGGACCTAAGCCATGCTCTTCCTTTAGGAGCATTAGGGGACTTTGAGGCTTGACCTAAGACACTCCCTTGAAGAGGTATCTGGGTAGGAATCATAGATGTCTTATGCATAACAATTTTTGGAATGGGCATAATAAATGAAATAGGTGTACTCTTCACAACACACTTCAGCACGTTGGTTTACAATTGATGGTATTGTGGGCTTAGTAGTGTTAGATCTAGATGGGCTATTAGTAAATCCATGGTACAATACCAATTCCACTATAGGTATGGGTGATGGATTACTATGAAAATCTAGAAGAATACCAGGAAAAGGTTAGGCAACTTGCCCATTGGAATTGTCATGTTCTTCAAGACTTGAATTTTTTCCATATGGGTCTTATTCCTCTTAGTTTTCACTATAATTACCATTATATTCATCTTCATCATCCTCTACTTCATGTGGAGGGATAAGTACATAGCCTCTCTTCCTTAGGGATATGGTCCAATTGTCTTATTTCTCATTCTTTACACTTTTATATGTTTCTCAACAACCTAGTGGGGTTCATATCTAGAGATCTTAACATATGTATGAAAGATTTTCTCTAGATCATAGTGATGTAAATTTTCAATCCACGACAAGTTATAATCATCCAATCCTTTAGTTACAATAAGAAAATAATTATTATTGATCTACCTTATCTATTTGAGACCAAAAGGGATAGAAATGAATTGTTTTTCCCTCTTCTTAGTAGTTGTTTGATGGTTGGGCACTAACTATCTAGCCAACTCGATAAGCACAAGTTAGTCATGTACACACCACAAGAGAAAGTATGGGTCAATTGGGGAACCACAATGTTTGATGTAAGTATATGAAACATCTATAAAGTAGTCAATGCTTCCACTAAAAAATTCCTTAGCTTTATTAGCTAGTCTATCAAGGGTTCAACCTATAATTGAATTCCAAAAACAAAAACAACTTTATCTTGCACTATATAAAAATAAACAAAATCCTTGTCTTTCCTAAGAATTGGATACTAGGACTATATGAACTTATCTTCATGATTTCCATCCTTTGCCTAAGGAATCTCATGGTAGTCATCCTAGACATAAAGGGTTGATATCAAGTAGGTTGTGCCATGAAAGAGTTGGGCTTCATTTGAATTTCTCACCTAGTAGTCTATAGTTTTTTAGATAATAGCCCCCCTACAAGGTTACAAGGTTGTCATTTGTTTTTAATCCTATGAATGATGTTAATGAATTCCTTTGGGAATTCACTATTGTTCTCCAAAGCCCAAAGTTTACACAATGACCAAGTTAGGTCTAGGTATGGTTGAGAAAGGATCCTCATTTCATAAATTTGGGTGGTGGAGTGTACTTCTCTCAATGGGACTTTCTTCCATGGGTTCAACAATTCACACCCACCCTCATATATCTCTAAATAAGTTTCATATATAATGTCATGCAGTGTCCCAATGCTAGGCAAGTAGAAGATAGCCTTGAATGCATCAATAGTAAGGAAAAGCAGTTTCTTAGCCAAGAATTTTGTTGGGATAACACGGTCCACCATGATGTAGCAGTGAGAGCACCATTGTACTACTTCTCGAAAATTAAATAAATTCAATATGCATAACACTTTTGCAAGCTCAGAATCCCATGAAATAATCCATTGGTTCCTCTATTGGCTTGAGTAATAACTGGTATTCTCGATGTTAACAACATACAATTCACCATATTTTGACGTGATGAATAATTCCTTAAGTGTAGCAAGGGAGGAATATGGACAAGGGGAGTGGTGCACATTGATAATGGAGTTTTGCATGCTCAGGAATGGCAAGAAACAAGTAGTAACTCTAAACCTTAAGGTAGTTGTAGTAACATCAATTGTGGGCAAGGGGGACTCTTGAAAAATGGTTATGTCTTATACTTTCAAATCCTTTAAATTTTTAATTCCTTGAACTTAATTTTCGAGTTGATCCAAAAAATTCAAGTTTAGAACTTTAAAAGAAATAAGGTATGATGGTACATTGGTCACTTCACAGAAACGATAAAAACGTCACCAAACCCATTTTCCCAATCATGCAAACTTCAAACAAAAGTGCTTAAATTTGTCTGGACTCAGACCTGAATCTCTTATGTAGAATAAATCCCTATCCATTTTGGATTATGACCTCCAAAACTTAACTAAATCTCAATGATAAAATGTCTTAAATCACCTAAGTGCCCAAATTATGTTGCTTCCATATGGCACTCCTTGAAACTTCATACACCACATTGACTTGTGAAATTTTGTTGATACCCTTCCATATGGTAGGCAATAATTGTGTGATTTCCCACTTCCATTATAATGAGTTGGAAATAGAATGTTGTCACATGGCACTCTATCATTGGTCCATTTCATATCCATCGTTATGCATATGTCCCTATGGGAAGGGCACATGTCCTCCACTGATGGTGCCATGTGGTGCCATGTAACACCCTTGTTTCCCCCAGCTTGTAATTAATCATAAAATAGGATTACCATGTTAAGGCATGTGGACAATGTAAATGTATTATTGTTAAACTTCCCATAACTGACTATTGGGGGGGTGAAGCCTTGAAGTACGAGCCATGATATCTCTAGAGGAAGGAAATCAGTTAATGAAGAAAGGACCAATGGTTGAATCATCAACCACCCCCATGAATGGAAACATGGTCTAGTTGCAGAATTTCAGCCCGAAGTACCACAGAGACCTGCAGACCCGAGCTTCCTTCTGACAGAAGGAACATGACAGGTCAGAAACCTTCCAAAGGAGGGAAGGTAAGATACATACAGACACACAACAAGAGGAGAGACATGTTACGAGAGCATAAGCTCGTAAGGGAGATGTGCGGACCCAAAGGAAGTGTCGAGAACACAGCCTGAAGAAACCGAACGCGAGCTTGATGTTGAGGAAGCATCTGATAAACCTCGTAGGGTCGTTATGACAGAGAGAGATTCTCTAATAGATGGCGTAAATTCCCTAGTGATATCATGGCTTGGCACGAGGGTGGACAAAGTGCTAAGAATGAATGCCTATGAGCCTATGGTTGGGTGGAAAGGCGCATACCCACAGTCAGTTGGTTGGATGCAACTTGTAATAGATAAGTGTTCTCATACCCTGTGAAATTAAGCCATAATTATGTAATGAAATGGGATATATTGTGCATGACCCAGGGATGTGTATGTTTGCTTAATGGTTATACTGTATCTCTTTATTCTTGTTTAAATTGTGTATTTAAGCAGGTATGGATTGGAAATGTTTTGTATTCATAAATGCTTGTGCCCTGTGGTGGCTTAAGCTAGATCCACGAACTGAGTTCATTGAACTTGGGCATAGTTTCATGTACGCATGTCGACACTCCTAGTCATTCTGAGTCCCTTGGAGGAGGGAGTCTATTAAAGCTCAGGAGATATAGTGCACCTGTGCATAGGCTCTTTGCAAGGTAGGCAGAGACCGAGAACCACTTAATTTCTAGAGTTGATGAATGAGCGTAAGGGGTGCGTAGAAGGATTCTTCCAAGTGTTAAGTTCAAGAGAAAGAGCGCAAAGCTATTGAGCCTTTCAGAGCTAACAAAGCTCAAGAAGAGTAGCAAGGATGAAGTATCGAAAGGGAAGGTTCCCTTGTTTGGAAGACGAATGGACGAAATTTGTTTGGAAGAAGCCACGGTATGTTGTGACCATTGGATATGGGAAATAGCGCGGGAGTTAACCCTTGGAGTCATTTGGACTTCGTGAGTTTGGCGAACTGAGCAAGTTCGTCGTAAGGGAGGTAAAATCCCCAAAGTCCTGAAGTTAACTCCGAGCCTTAGATCTGAGGATGCCCGGGAACCGTCCTGACTGTCATATCTAGGAGGTAGACGATAGTCAAGTCACCAGAACTACCCATGACTTAAGAATCTGACAGCGGAGATGGATGTGAGTTGTTTAACAAGAGGAGAGGCCATCCTAGTCATCAGATCGACTCAAATACTAACTAGAGTTAACGAATCAAGCACTAGCTGCTCGATTTAGTCGACGGTTGGGAATCATTGCAGAGTGCAAAGGTGAATTTAGCGGACCTTCTAGTTCACACCCCGCAATCAACCCATGTCATTGATCTTGTTAGGGATGGAATATCAACGACTAGGATTAAACTAGAGTTGAGCGAGTACTTCTCATATTGCGGAGGTGGGAACCGACAATTACTGTGAACCGTCGATTGTCGTTGACCTTCGATCTGAGTTTGAGGAGATCCCTGAAACACAAGGAGTGTGGGAAATCAAAATCCTCAAAGAGATCAAGCTCATAAGAGATAACACTTTCAGGCGTGCAGATGAAGTCCAAGAGACGGACCCGTAGGAGGGGCAAGGATCGAGGCCTTTGAACCCTTAGCAGATCTTCTAAGTCGGAAGAGATCAGAAGCTCAAGAAGAGGAGTGGCAGTGGCCATTGGATCATAACATCGAGGATCGACAACCATCTGATCTAAGAAAGGTGCACGAACCTTAACACTTTTCACATGCAGGAGAAGAGAACTTATCAAAGTTTTGAAGTCCCAAAGTAGTTTGGGACCATCCATCGTCAAGGAGGACAGGTGGCGTAAGATCCAAAGCTCCGGAAGTTCATGGACCAGGAGGAGGTGAAATAGCCGAAGTAAATCTCAATCGTCTGATCAATCTGAAGTAGATCTCAATCGTCAGATCGCCCGAAGTAAATCTCAAGCATCAGATCGTCCGAGGAAAATCTGGACCATCAGATCCAGAGGACAGGTGGCGTGAATCTGTGGATTCTGGGCAAAGGCCCGAAGTAAACAACGACCGTTGGATCATCCGAAGTATATCTGAACCGTCAGATCTAGAGAATAGGTGGCATGAATATGTGGATTCTGGGTAAAGACCTGAAGTAAACGTCAACCGTCGGATCGTTCGAAGTAGATCTGAACTGTCAGATCCATAGAATAGGTGGCATGAATCTTTGGATTCTTGGTAAAGACCCGAAGTAAACATCGATCGTCGGATTGCCTGAAGTAGATCTGAACCGTTAGATCCGGAGAACACGTGGTGTGAATCTGTGGACTCCGGGTAAAGACCCGAAGCAATCCTTGATCGTTAGATCCAGAGGACAGGTGGAAAAAATCTGTGGACTCTGGGTGAAGACCCGAATTAATCCTTGATCGTCATATCAAGTGTACATGCGTTAGTGGATTATAGCCTTCAGATAAAATCCATTGGAAAAAAGGGTGAAGTATGAGATTTGAGATCTCAGAAATCTGGAGACCCGAAGGAGATATCGACCGTTGATCGAGAAGAGGGCCACAAGACCGTTGATCTAGTTGAAAGGTCAAACACCCAAAGTAGAAACAGGATCGTTGATTTAGGAGGACATGTGTTCACAGATTGTCAACTCTAGAAGATTGATGTATGGAGGAAAGCAGGGTTTGAGACTTGAAAAGTCTGAAGTCCAGAATCATGAAGGAGATCACATTTGTTGATTTAGGAGGGGCAGATCTGGTTCGTGGATTTGAAAAGGGAAAATCTGAACCGTCAGTTCAGACATTACCGTCAAGATTGTGAGATTGACGGCCTCGTAGCATTATGGGGATTGAAGATGTGTGAACTTTAAAAATTTGAGGGCGGGCCGCAATTCAAACCACGGTTTTGAAGAAAGGACACGTGGAGGCTCGAGGAGAACTACGGGTCGAAAGGTAGTTTGGTTTCAAACCTCCTTTGGCCGCGCCTGCAATTATGTGTTTGCGTGAGGTTATCGCCCAAGGTCACCTCAAGGAGGGGCTTATCAGAAAAGGGGCTAGCGCCCAAACTCAGATATTCCCCAAGAGAGAAGGGAAGGTCGCGGGTACCATTAGACCTTCAAGCGGAAGTCAAAAGGGTCTGCGTTTAATTACAGAGTGAGACCATCAGGTTCTTAGAGAGTCGTTTGGCTTCAGAATCAGAGATCCTTGACCGAGAGGTCAGACTTGTTCCCCAAATTTCCAAATTAGAAACCATGAATGGAGAATTTGTCCTTTAAGAAAAGCAAAAAAAATTATGCCCCATCGTGGGTGTGTTACAAATTGGTATCAAAGCATGGTTACAACACTTGGCCTGCTTGGGCTCATGTACGAGTCGCGTAAGGAGGTATTGTTATCTGCATTTACTCCTTGAGGAGAAGGATTGCATATTGAACCTGTGATTTTGGGAATTATTGTTGAATTTCAACAAAAGAATTTCTTTAGCCCTTTGTCAAAGTGATAACTACTCTTACCGGAGTAGGGATATGTTAATTAACATTTATAATAAGACTTTAATGTGGATAGTTGAAGGTGGCAAGGTTCTATCAAGAGCAGTTGAAGCCGGAAGGACGGATGACCTGGTGTTCGTAACAGTGCTTCTAAGCATGGGCAGTTGGAAATTTAGGCATTGATGATGGTAGATTATATAATGGTTAATACCTTTGTGGGATTAAAGGAATTTGATAGGATCAGGTAGGATCCCTGGAAGTTATAGTTACTTCTCTATATTAAAATTGGAGTATATAACTCCTCATGACCAGAGAAAAGTGAGATGGCTAAAACCCTATGGATGCTGAGGCAAAAAGGTTTTCTTGCTAGACATTGTCGCATAAAGAGGAAAGTGACCCTGGTTGGTTATTGCCTTGAGAAAAGGCAACATCAATATGAGATATGACTGTGAGATTAGTCCTATAAGTGACTGGAATCTCAAACTAAAGGACACTAATGGTGAAATTAAACTATCAAGTGAATGCATGAGGTAAAAAAGGTGCAAGAGATTCACCTACTTATACATGAATGTGTATACGTGATCATAAGGATGATTGGAAGATCCTTGGGAAAAGGATATAGAAGCCTGATATGTCCATGTGTGTGAATGACATGGAAAAAGTGCAAGCAATAAGCTATCATGATGAATACTTATCTGTGTTTAATTATGGTTGAGTACATGGGTTTAATGCATTATGGAGCTTCCTAATATGAAGCCTGATAGTAATGCCAGTTAGGTATGAATGATATTAAATGTGCAAGTGATGCACATGTATGATGTAAGTTAACAAAACCATAATATTTATGGATACATAATTTGGGTACATGACAAAGATGTATGTTTATATTCCTTATGGGATATTTGGTAAATTGTTGAAGCTAACTCATGGCTGAGGCCATCACAAGTAGTGATGGATATGCAATAAGGAAGTTGCACGCTGAAGGAGTTCCATGTGGAGGAACTGTGTGAAGACTCTGTCAGGAAAACAAAGTCACAACCTTAATGAATGTTGAGAATTAAGCAATGAGCCACAAGCTTATATGAATATATATATATATATATATATATACCAGAATCCTGGATTACATTTTGAAAAAAAAAACATCATGTAATGAATAGAAGACTAATAATGAATATTGACCATTCTGATAACCGAATGGTAACATGCAGGATGCACAGGTTCATGATTCATTATGGGAAAAAGATTTTTCTATTAAAACATGTTGATATATTGTAAGAGTTAGGATGAGCCTAACCCAGGGCTGCTCAGGAAAAGACCAGAAAGATCACAATAAGAAGTAGATTGCATAAGTAAAGGGGGAGAAAAGGAGGAACACTTTGCTCACCCTAAGAACCCTAAATTGTTTAACAGAGCCGTAGGATTAAAAGAGCAGTTGTGGAAACCGGTATAGTTGGTAAAAGGCATGTAAACCCCCTGGGTATGATTAAATGAATAAATGAGTACGTTTAACTGAATAGGCTTGGTTGAAGCCATGATTAAGAAAAGGCAGTGAGGCCTTAGAGATAACTCGACTGGACTGAAAAGTCCCAGATGGTGTAGAAAGAGTTGGAAGAAGGGGAGAGTCCTCAATTCTTTCCTTGCTGAGTATTATGTTTTCTCTTGGATGAGAAAGCTGGTACGCTAATGAAAGTAAAAATATTTTGACACCATAGTGATCAAGATTGTATTGCTAAAGATACAATCGAAATCTGTTTGTGTTGCACTTGTGGAAACATTTGAGGATAATGTGATGAAGTGCATAAAGATATGCTAGGACATTTTGAAGATGTTTTATGAATTCGAATGTTATGATACATGCATTTGGTTTAATATTACAACTAATGTAATTGTGACTATGATGATGCATGCTATGTATAGAAAGGAATTGGAGCTATTGAGGAAGACAGTTGCCAATGATGGGAAACCTCAAGTAGAGGATGACCAAGAGAAGGCTGTGGTTGAAAGATTGTTGACATGGCTGTAAAAGTCCCCATAAAGCACCACTGATGAGGTAAAAATCATAAAAAGGGTGCTAGCAGACATGAACAGGTATAAAGATATCCGTGCCTATGTGGCACAAGGTATGAAAGGATTTGGTAAGAACCCCTTCTGAAATATTTTATTGTCTTAGTGCTATGCATGAACTTTTGAAAGGCAGTTGTAAGCCTTGGGTACCCAAGTAAGGTATGATTCAGGAAGGAGAACCTGAATGATGGAGGTATGAACCTCTGGTAGTAAACACTGTTTGTAAACCTTGGAAGAATTCATGAACTGATATGTCATGAATGCATTGACCAATCAAGGAATGCTTAAAGGCATTCATGTGAAACTTTTGAGTTCATGTGTATTGATTTGGGATCGTGATCGGCCTATAGCAGGCAGTATGGTCATGTTGTAAGAATGAAAGAAAATGAATAAGCCATATGAGGAAAAGGTTGGTTAAATTCCAACACACCATGGCCAAGAACCAGTCATAAAGTGTGACGAACTTGAAAACAATGCAAGAGTGCATTGTGTATGAATGTGGCCATGAATAATTGGCACATTTGTTAAAATCCTTTGAAATGTTGAATTACGTTTTGAAAGGGTTGGTATGTTGAAATGAGGCATAGGCAAGGAATAGGATTCCATTTTTATGTTTATATAGATGTGATGAACTGCTAGTATGCATGGTTTTGAATATATATATATATATATATATATATATATATATATATATATATATATATATATATATATACATCGATGCATGAGAGACTAACAATTTGTTTGGTTGTGTAAAGAATGAATTGCAGGGAGGAAATGGGTCTTGGATATGGCGGTAGTATAAGCCCATAAGGAAGACCAATTGCCTACTGATCCAAACGAAAAGGAATGGTATTTCCTTTTTGAGAAAGTTAATTTGATTGTTAGTATGCACAATTCTGAAATTGTTTGTGATGACGTTGTAAAGGTGCAATAAAAATGTATGTGCATGGAAAAGCTAACAATTTGTTTGGTTGATTGAAGTTGAAAGTGCAGGAAGCAAAGGGGTCTTGGATATGGCATCATTGTAATCCCATAAGGAAGACCAATTTCCTGTTGAGCCAAACTGCTAAGGGAAGGAAAGTCCCATAATTATGAATTTGGTTCCTGTGCGGAACAAATATGGAAATAAAATGTGGAATTGGAAATCTGTAGGTGACAGATTTACAAGGAAATTCTGAATTTAAAATTTATGATGGTGTCTCATGAATTTATGTATACCTATGATACATGTGAAAGGAAAAGATCTGCAAAGAGTGCAGAGACGAGAGACTAAACTCTCGGGTTCGAGGAAGAACTATGAAAAAGAGTATAATCTGATCGCATGAAATAGAGACTAACAGTTTGTTTGGTTGTGTAAAGAATGACTTACCAGGAGAAGGAGAGTAACCTTCATCCGTATCTATTACAGTACCAGGAGAAGGAGAGTAACCTTCGTCCCTATCTATTATGGTACCAGGAGAAGGAGAGTAACCTTCACCCCTATCTATTATAGTGCCGGGAGAAGGAGAGTAACCTTCGTCCCTATCTATTACGGTGCCGGGAGAAGGAGAGTAACCTTCATCCCTATCTATTACGGTGCCAGGAGAAGGAGAGTAACCTTCGTCCCTAACTTTAGCGGAGCCAAAAGGCTGTCAAGCTGTAAAAGCATGAAAAATGGCTATTAATAAGCCATCATAACCCCGTGGTAAGCCATGATCACCTAGAATATGTTGTGTTGAGGTAACACAAGCCAAAGGGACGCCTTGGCAGAGCAAGTCTGAGGGATGCCTCAATTGTAAGACTCTATAGAGTCTCAGGAATTCTTTATGTGCGAGAAAACCTTGGCAAGGCAAGATGGATCACCCGAGGGACTGTATAGCAAAGAAAGGGATGCCTGAGCTTGGGCCTAGAGGGCGAGTGACTGAAAGGAAGAGGATACCTTAATAGTTATTTTAAACTATCAATTGGGATCATGCACACGATGGGTAGTTATTCCTGTGTGAGAAAACCTTGGCAAGGCAAGATGGATCACCCAAGGGACTATATAGCAGAGAAGGGGATGCTTGAGCCTGGGCCTAGAGGGTGAGTGACCGCAAGGAAGATGAAACCTTGATAGTTCTTGTAAACTATTGATGGGGATCATGCACCCAATTGGTATGTCAAGGAAAAATTATGAGCCTGGATAACAAACAACCATGTGGATACAAATCCACAAACTACGCAAATAATTATTGTGCTAAGATTAGAAAAAAAATTCCTAGAAATTTGTATACAATGTTATCACATGAGAATATGATTAATATGCTTATTGTCCAATAATTATTGAAATCTAGTGACATATATTAAGGGTCTGAAACAAGACCTAACCGAGGAAGAAGGATCAAGATTTTTGAAACAACTGAATGAGAAAGGCATGAAAGGTGTTTTTGAGAAAGAAAACTGAGGACAGTGTTCCTTTAATGGGGAGGGAATTGTAACACCCCTATTTCCACCAGCTTGTAATTAATCATAAAATAGGATTACCATGCTAAGTCATGTGGACAATGTAAATTTTTTATTGTTAAACTGTCCATAACTGACTGTTGGGGGGGGTGAAGCCTTGAATTATGAGCCATGATATCTCTAGAGGAAGGAAATCAGTTAATGAATAAAGGACTAGTGGTTGAATCATCAACCAACCCCATGAATGGAAGCATGGTCTAGCTACAGAATGTCATCCTGAAGTACCACAGAGACCTACAGACCCGAGCTTCCTTCTGATAGAAGGAACATGACAGGTCGAAAACCTTAAAAAGGAGGGAAGGTAAGATACATACAGACACACAGCAAAAGCATAGACATAGGACGAGAGAACAAGCTCGTAAGGGAGATGTGCGAACCCAAAGGAAGTGTCGAGAACATGACATGAAGGACCCGAACGTGAGCTTGATGCTGAGGAAGCATCTGATAAACCTCACAAGGTCACCGTGACAGAAGAATTTGGTGTTCGACACTTAGAAGAATTCACAGGAAAACTCTAACATACCGCTTTACCAGCACTAACAAAAAGCTATGATACCAACTTGTAATGTACCCAACCTCATAGCTGGGTACCACTCTCTCATACCAATATGTAACTTTACCCATCTTACTACTGAGCAATGCTACTCCAAAATATATTGCACATATTTTACTCTATAACCTTGGTTTGCGTAAAAATACTTGAAGTAACGCGCTCGACCCCAAGTTGGGTCGCGCCACATAAAATTTCCTCTTTTTACACAACTTATAACAACGGAAGTAACACAATACAATTGCATGCACAAACATATTGAGAACATAACATTACTATGCATGTAATCCATTCTGAACATGTGATCACTACTGCGCATGCAACCATTCTGGCGCCACAAGCGAATCCAACCTCTTGTGTGCATAGAGTATTTCCCTACACACACAACCATTCTAACCTCACCTCAGAGACTCATGACCATTGTTATAAGGTTAACTTAACATGAATAACTAATAACAATTGTCATACTTTGCATGTACGACTACACATACTGAATATCAACACCACACATAAATGTACAAGCAACATTATACATAATAACAACAATTAATTATATGCAACATCATATAAGAATTAAATCCATATCATACATAGATAATTAAACACATAGTAAATGAGACAAGCACATAAAGGACACTTATCTTTTATGAAAATTCACCAACTGCTTGCAGATTCCAGGCGTTCCTCCCAGCCATAGACTCTATTGCTCATAAACTTTCAGCAACATGTCACCCCGAGATAGGGCTTAAACTCCACCAGGGAAAAAAGATTCCTAATTCTAGGCTAATGTCTGATAATCAACAAAAAATTTCAGTCCAAAGTGCCCATTGATGCAACTAGCCTACAATATCTCATTCCCCACATGCATGTCCCACCCAAGGAAGTGTGCCCCTTCTCTGCTCAATAGTCTCTCGGCTTCCCCACTTCCCTTCCAGGGCTTCAAAAATAGGTTGGACAAGAAGTCTCAGAGCACTGCAACTAATCCCCAACGCACCATGGAAAAATTCCCAACAAAACTCTCACCTAGAGAGGATGCTCACGGACCTCACAACCCGCCTCTTCGTCAACCAATCTCTCACCTGGAGAGAATGATCACGGGCCTAACAACCTACTTCTTCGACAACAAATCTCTCACCTGGAGAGAATTCTTACAGGCCTGACAACCCGCCTCTTCATCGACAAATCTGTCACCTGGAGAGAATGCTTACGTGCCTGAAAACCCATGTCTTCGATAACAAATGTCTCACCTAGAGAGAATGTGCATGGGCCTGACAACTTGCCTCTTCGACAAAAAATAATCTGGTCACAAAATGGAAACCCCTTTACAAACTCTTCTTTGAAGATAAGGTAATGGTCATCTTCTCTCAGAGGGTCCGATCCCTCATGAAAAATTAATGAAATCCTCCCAAAATACACTAAGTCCAACAATATATATTGCATGCCTTAAATTGGACACTTGTCACCTTAAAAATTAGCTTTAGCCACATGGCGACTCATTCCCATTCCTCGAAAACTTAGGATAAATAATTATCCATAAATTACACTTTTTGTAAATATTAATAAAATATTCCATTGGACTTAAGTCCCCCCTTTTCCCTTTTCGATGGAGTTTAGCCACTTGTCTCTTTTCGTCTGAGAGGTCTACGTGCAACGATGTGATATTATTAATAACTTGAGTACAATTACATTTTACAAGGATAGGTGCACTGGCCTATTTGCATCCTAGCTCACCAACCCCATAACCACATAGGCTCTCAGGCCTCAAATACATACATACATAAATATATACATACATACATACATACATACATACATACATACATATACATACATATATATATATATACTACTCAGGTGCGCATAAAACCAAAACTTGGTGCCAAAAACTCACCAACCTATATGTACATTTACATTTACAATTGGTACCAACACCTCACCACCCTATATGTACAATTACAAATGGGGTTCGGATTAGGGACATTTCATTCCCCTCCCCCTTATTTCTGCATTGTCCTCAATGCACTATATACATATGTACACACAAAAAATTTAAAATTCTTCAAAAATATATGGGTACTCTGCTTTCATAGCATCTTCACGCTCCCAAGTTGCATCCTCAGGACCATACCAGTTCCATTGGACCTTTAATAGCTCCATGACTTGATTCCAAAGTTGTTTTATTTTCCGATCCAATATGCAAACCGATTGCACTCGAAAATCTCCTTCTGGCTCCACCTGAATCACATCCCAATCAATAATATGATTACCATCAGGTACGTATTTTTTAAGCAATGATACATGGGAAAAATTATGAATACACAAGGATGTAGGCAATGCAAGCATATATGCGACATGACCAATCCTCTCTAGGATTTCAAATGGTCCATAGTAGCATGCTTCCAACTTAGAACAGTTTCCCAACTTCAGGGAACTGTCTTGTTTTTACTTTCAAGAATACATTGTCACTGACTTTAAACTCTCTGTCGGTTCTTCCTTTATTTCCACATCTTTTTTTCTTGTCTTGGGCAACCTTTAAATTATGCCTTATCCTCACCATATGCTCTTCCAATTCTCGGAGTATATCTGGCCCAACCACTGCGCGATCTACTGGGTTGTCCCAACTCATTGGTGTGTTGCACTTTCTACCATAAAGTGCCTCAAATGGGCTCATCTTTAAAGATGCTTGATACCCATTGTTGTAAGAAAACTCTACCAAGTGAAGGTAGTCTTCCCATTTTGATAGTTTATCCATCATATACATCTTGAACATATCTTCAATCACTCGATTTACCCTCTTTGTTTTCCCATCTATCTTAGGATGATAGGTTGTGAAAAATTTCATATTAGTCCCAAATACTTTGAATATCCCTTTCCAAAAGTTTGATGTGAACTTGGAATCTTTGTCTGACACAATTCTCTTAGGTACACCATTCAGCTTAGCAATTTCTTAGATGTATATTTCAACAATGTTGGATGCCTTGTGTGTTGACTTCACTGGAATAAAATGGGTAGCTTTAGTAAGCTTGTCCACGACTACCATAATAGAATCATGTTGCTTAGCAGTCCTAGGTAGCTTAGTAATGAAATCCATGGTTAAAACTTCCCACTTCCACTCAGGAATGGGCAAAGGTTGTCGCAAACCAATTGGATGTATGTGCTCATCCTTGACCTTTGACATTCAAGGAATCTAGCAATAAAATCAACAACCTCCTTTTTCATTCCTGGATAAAAGTATTGATTTTTGACCGTTGCAATAATGTTCTGGTAGCCTAGGTGTCCAACATAAGGAAATTTATGCATCTCTAACAATAACAATTTTTTCAACTCCTGAACATTTGGGACATAAACTCTACACCTATACATGATGATCCCATCCTCTTTTAGCTCATAACATTCCAACTTCTGCTGCGACATACCTTGCTCTAAATTTGCCTTTATGTCCACATAGTGCTGATTTGATTTGGAAACCTCTAAAATTTTGTCACTCAAATCTGATATGTACATGCTAATGGTTGTAGCATGCATCTCATGCACCCTCCTGCAAAGTGTGTCAACTACCCTGTTCTCCTTTCCTTTGATATGCTTGGTATCAAAGTCATACTCACTGAGGAATTCTAACCACCTGCTTTGTCTAACATTTAAACTTCATTGTCCAAACAAATATTTCAGACTACTATGGTCTGTCCTCAACTCGAATTTTTTTCCCATGAGGTAGTATCACCACATACTTAAGGCATGCACTATGGCTGCCAATTCTAAGTCATGAGTAGCGTAGAGCCTTTCATGCTCTTTTAACTTTCTCGATTCATAGCATATGACATGCCCATTCTGACTAAGGACTCCACCAAGCCCTTCCTTGCATGCATCCATGCAAACAATGAAGTCTTCATTAGGATCAACAATTCTCAAAATTGGTGCACTTGTCAACAAACTCTTCAAGTGCTGAAAACTCCTTATACAATCGGAAGTACAGTCAAATCACACACCTTTATTTTGCAAGGATGTAATCAAGTGAGTAATTTTTGACAAGCCATCAATAAACCTTTTGTAATAGCCTGCAAGTCCCATTAAGGATTTCACCTCTACGACATTTATTGGTGTTGGCCATTCCTCAATGGCCTTTATCTTTTCCAGATCCACAACTATTCCTTCCTTGGAAATGATATGACCCAAATAATGAATCTGTCGCTTGTAATATGAGCACTTGCTCAACTTTGCATACAACTGATGTTCTCTCAATACTTGCAGCACCATCCTCAAGTGTTGTTGATGTTCTTCTTCATAATTTGAGTAAATAAGTATGTCATCCATAAGTACAATTACAAACTTATCTAAGTAATTTATGAAAACTCCATTCATTAAACACATGAAGGCAACTGGTGCATTTGACAACCCAAATGGAACCACTGTGAACCCATACTGTGCATACCTCATTCTGAAAAAAGTCTTGTTGATGCCTTCTTCTTTAATTCTCACTTGGTGATATCCATATATGAGATCAATATTTGAAGATATCTTCGCACCCCTCATCTAATCAAAGAGGTCATCTATCCTTGGCAAAGGATACTTGTTCTTTAGTGTTACTTTCTTCAACTACCTGGATTCAATACAAATCCTCAACGTACCATCCTTCTTATTCACTAACAATACTAGGGCACTCCATGGTGACACACTTGGGCCTATATACCCCTTCTTTAGAATCTCTTCAAGTTGCATCTGTAATTCCTTCAGCTCTGGCGTACTCATCCTATAAGAAGTCTTGGATACAAGAGCTACTCCTAGTGTTATCACTAGAAGTCACCTCTGGATTGCGGCAGAGGTAAGCCCAGTACCCATCAGTTTTTATGTCACAATGAATAAATTTAAGGGTGGTCTAATGGACACGGTCTCAGGATTATAGAACTTTAACATAGAAAACGGGGCTGGCATGCATAAGCAGATGAGGTCTTGATCTAAATTCAGTCAGTAAGTTGTAGTAAAGGGTGAATAGGGGGGAGAACTGGTGAGAAAATGTAGAGGTATGCTATGGACATCGGGTCTTCCAGCAACCTAAGGGAGGAAAATCTTAGAATACAAGATCTTCTTGAACCCAAAACTTCAGGAAACTGAAAACGTCATAAAAATATTGCAATTTACAATACAGTCACAACAACTTGACTAGATCACCCATGCCTGAGTCTTCAATATTGGAAGAAAAAGAGATGATAGGAAAGATGAATGTCATTAAACAATAAGTCTCAAATGGTGACACAAAACATGAGAACCAAAGGCTTCATTAAAACTTTACAATATGGGAGCTTAGCTCAACCATCGACCTTTACAAAATATAAAAACTGAGTATATATAATCAAAGCAACTGGCTCCCCACAGAAGCACGCTCTGGTCACTGTATTCAAGGCTTGGCGTCTGCATCTTCTTCTATCAGGATGCACTTGCATTATTCTGTCAAACGCAAGATCAGATCGGTATGGGCTTCACAAGAAAATCCATGACAGGGAACTTTCGGCTGACAATCTGCCCTCCACGACTGGATTTCCCATGCTTTCCATTTATGTGGTGAAACGAGGTTTCAACCACCTTCCCCATTTTCATTAACTACTTTTATTAGGATCATGACGAGGCCTGACACCCATGAATGCTCCAGGCGAGCTGGAAAGGAGAGAGACCCAATGACCTCTTTGTTGTCACTCTATCATCCCACATAAAAAATTTGAGCTTTGAATCTCATGCTTTCTTGTTGTCCTCTAACAGTCTTTTGATAATATTTACAAGGCTCTTGTTGGAGGATTCTAGCATTCCATTCCCTTGGGGGTAGTAGGGAGTTGAGTGAATTAATGAAATTCCAAACTGCTCACAAAACTGGATTAATGGCTCGGCCTTGAAGGATGCAACATTATCAGTGACGATCCTTTTCGGACAACCAAACCTTGCTATAATATCTTCAAGAAAACCAATGATTACTTTGTGAGAAACACTCCTTGTGGGGATAACTTCTATCCATTTGGTGAATTAATCGGTGGCAGTCAAGATCCATCTATGCTGACCACTCGAAGGAGGGTGAATCTCCCCAATAAAGTCCATGCCCCACTACTAAAAGGGTCTTGTAGCTGCCACAGGCTTCAATGGTAGAGACTTGAGTTGTTGCTTCCCAGAGAATTTCTGGAATTTGATGCAAGCCCTTATTTTCGCACAGACATCAGTGAATAGAGTAGGCCAGAAGTACCCATCCCTGAGAATCTTGTAGGCTATGGTTTTCCAGAAATGATGCCCTCCACATAGGCTGCTATGAAAATAAAACATAATCCTTTGGGCCTCCTGTGGGTCTAGACATCTCAGAAGCACTCCTCGAGGGTCTTTCCAATACAAGACCTGGTCAATAAGGCAGTATCTAATTTATTTTAGCTTTAAATCTCTTGCCTTACTTCTTCCCATACCATCTGGAGGTCACAACTCCTGTAGAAAAAATATAATATCTTTGTACCAAGTGCATTATGCCGATTGAGAGCTGTCCCGAGGACTTTTATTAGGTAATTCAACCTATTGATTTTCTGAGCAATTGTTGATGAAGTTAACCCCCAAAGCTTTGTAATTGGATTCAACCAACAACCTAGCTAAACCTTGGTCATTAACTAGTTTGGTGGGTTTTATTTCCAAATTGAATTCAATGATTTTGGCAATCCACTTGCTCCTTCTCCCGTCTATGTCAGGTTGAATGAGAATGTCCTTCACAGAAGCTGAAGGAACATATGCAATGATTTTTTAATGCAGAACATAGACTCTGAAAGCTTTAAGAGCTTTCACCAAGGAATAGGCCTGCTTCTCCATGATGTCATATATGACCTCCGCGTCTCTTAGCACTCTGCTGAAAAAGGAAATAGGCTGCTCTAGCCCTGCATCATTCTTTTGTAGTAAAACGACAACCATTGTGTCAAATGAAGAAAAGGAAAAAATAAGAAAATCCTTGGAATAATCAGGACTGACTAGCACAGGCGCTTCAGTCAGTGAATTTTTTATTCGATTGAAGGATTCTCTGGATTTGATAGTCCATTTTAATTCGTTCCCCTTCCTGAGCATGGATGTGATACGCCTCACCAATTCAGCAAAATTTGAAACAAACATTCTCAGAAATTTGATTTTGCCCAGGAAGGAATGAACCTCCTTCTTAGATCTGGGAAGCGACAAGGTTTGAATAGCTTCCACCCTGGTTGAATCAATCATGACCCCCTCAGCTGATACGATGTGTCCCAACAATTTTCCTTCCTGCATGGAAAATAAAGACTTCTTGGGATTTAGGGAGAGACCAAACCTTCTACATTTCGAGAAGACCTTTTTCAGATGTTGACAATGTTATTTATTCGATTTGGAGAAGACTATTATTTCATCCAGATAGATGACCACAAATTTGTCTCTTTCTCCAATGAAGGCGATGTCCATGGCTCGTTGGAAGGTTTCTCTTACGTTCATCAATCCAAAGGGCTTATTGGCATACATGAATGTGCCCCAAGGAGTGGTGAAGGTTGTCTTTTCTCTGTCTTCAGGCAGGACAGATATCTGATTGTAGCCAGAAAAGCCATCAATCATGGAAATCCTGGATGCGACTGTCACCCTTTGCAACATGTTTTCCATCTTTGGTAAAGGGTAATTTTCCTTCTTAGAGCTTCTGTTCAGATTCCTGAAATCAACACATAGTCTTATTTCTCTACTCTTTTTCCTTATCAGGACCAAGTTGGCTACCCATTTAGAATATCTCAAAGGGACAATGATTTGGGTGTCCAACAACTTCTTTACCTCCTTTTCCATAATAGGCAACAACATAGGTTTATTTGTCTTAATTTCTTCCTAAATGGTTTGGCCTCTTCTTTCAATGGGATCTTATGCTCAATGAAGATTGTGTCGTATGTCTTGAGGTCTTCATAGGTCCAGAAAAACACATCAAAAAATTATTTTAATAGCTCAGTATACTCAACTCTCTGCTCCCTTGACAAGTTTCTTGACAACTTGACAAACTTTGGATCCTCCTCTGTACCAATATTGCATTCAGCTACAACAACATCCTCAGTTGGGCCTTTAAACTTTACTTCCACATCGTTCCCATCAAACAATCTTTCTAATGGAACTAGTCCTTTGGCAATGTGGTTGCTAGACAACTGAACAATAAGGTGATTAGTAATTTTATTTAGAAATACATCAGCATGAGGGCCACCTTTGGGATCATGATCCTGATCAATGTGAAAAGCAGAGAACTCATCAACAAACTCAAGAAATTTTATGATCTCAAGATCGTCCTTGAATACCTTCCAATGCTTGACATTGTCAGGTATAGAGGGTTTGTATTTTACTTCTATATCATACATGAGTTTGGGTGGCAGGGGAACTTTGAAATTGCTTGATGATATAGCCAAAGAGTCAGCCATGACATTCTCTTCTCTCAGAATAAATGAAATGTTGAAAGCCGAGAGAAAACTATCAATCAGATCCCACACTTCATTTCTATATGATCTCAGACGAGGGTGTTTGGCTTGATAAACATTTATGATCTACTGAACAATCAACTCAGCATCCCCAAACACTAATATCTCTGAAATTACCATGTCTTTTGCAACCCTCAAACCCAAAATAATAGCTTCATATTCCGCCACATTATTGGTAGCTTCAAATTCTAACTTGAATGACAGAGATACAATTTCTTGAACAGGAGAAACAAGGACCACTCCAGCTCCAACACCTTCTCTAGAAGAGGCTCTGTCGAAGAACATTTTCCACATAGAGGTAATCGGGGGAGAATCTTCACAGAGGGTAAGGGACTACTTTTTTATTTCAAGAGGGGCTTCAGGAGCATCAGTGAGTTGTAACAAACTGGATCCCAAATCAGTATCAAGGGAAAAGATAAGATGATTGGTGGGGTCTGCTTCATCACTAATGATATAGGCCAACTGATCTTCTCTATACAGTCTTCTATGTTCCCCCCCAAATACAGGAATGGTAGCATATGTGAGGTCCATCTGCAATGTTCCTCCAAGCCTTTTTATCCAAGATCTTGACAAAAGCATGCTGAACTTTGGAGGAACATCAGCTACCACGATATCCATGACCACACTTGTCATGGGAAACTGGAACAAGGTCACATCCATATCTTTGATGACCCCAAGACATTGCACTTTCCTAGATTCAAAGGAATATAAGTCATGATAAGCCTCTATGATTTCTAGTCCCATTTCTTCCATAATAGTTTTGGGCATGAGATTATGAGAGCCCCCTAAATCCATCAGACAATTATGTAGTACCTTGTTATGTATGTTCAATGATGTGTAGAAGGGAGGGGATGAATCGTCTCTATCTTCTACGATGGGACTTAATATGTCTGATGGCTTCTCATCTTGCAAATTGATTAATTCTGAGGGATGATACAAAGGTTCAGGCAACAACAGTTTAGATAGGGATCTCTTAAAGTCTTTGTGCTTGACCAGCTCTAAAAGGGGTACTGGGATCCTAATCTTTTGAATTTCATGCTCAAAGTTAAAATAGGAGGGGGGATTCAGAATTTCTCTCACTTATGGGACACAACTTTTGGCTACTGGTGAGCAATTTTGGGCTTTCTTTTCCTTGTTTTTGTTTGTTGCATCTTTAGCAGTCTGCTCTGCTCTGGAAGGCTGATCATGAACATCATGCTTCCTTTCTTTCTTCTTATACCTAAGGTTGTATTTTTTTGGATTGTGTCTAGCCTTATCCCCCTTGCTTAGCTCGTTTAATTGGATATCCATGAGAGACTCCTCGTATGTTGATTGAGTTAAGTGAGGAGAAGGAGAAGCATCTTCAAGACAATGAATTTTTGGGTCAAGGTCCTCTTCCTCTCCACCATCATCTGCAACAAGGTTGTTTTGAAGAGGGGTCTGAATTTTCTGATCATCCCTATCTATGTTCCAAGGTTCTCTTTGTATAATCTGAGGAGCATTATTGCTCGGCCTCCTGAAGTTGCCTCTGTTATGAATATTTTGAGGATTTATGTATGCATGTTTCCCCTCTAATTCCAACCTTTCCATTCTAGCTGAAAGTGATTTTAGTAACTTGGTTACTTCATTCATTTGAGGGGGGAGGCAGAGGAACTGGAGGTTGAGGCTTCATCTCTTCCCCTTCCTTTGTCTCTGTCAGCCTTATTTCCGAGTCGGTCAACTGCCAATACGTTAGACTCTAATTTCAGGGATGCATCTTGCATATGAGCCAAGGAGGTATCTCTACTCTCTCTTAATAGGAGGCATAAGTCAGGGTCAAAAGCACTAGCATAGGTAATTTTGGCAGAGGCTTATGTAGGCTTTATCTCAGCAGGGATCTTATTGTGCATATTGTTGAATCTTTTGGAGAAGTCAGAGATAGACTCTCCCTCTTTTCTCTTTAGGGACGCGAACTCTATGATATAATACATGAAGTCATTTTTACCCCCCCACTATCTCAAGAAGATATCATCTACAACCTCAATCCCATCAATGGATCCAGGGGTCAGGGCCCTGAACCACTTTCTGGCTTCTCCATCAAGACTATGGACATAGTTATCAGCATAACTATAGAAATATGCAAGGTGCTCTTCTGCGGTAATATCTCCCTCCCTTGTAAACTTAGGCAGCTGCTTAAGGTAGCCACCGGCTGGGAGGGCACTAAGAGGCTGAGGCAAAATGAGAGGGGCTTATTTGGCAAGCTACTATAGCATCCATTCTATTTCTGGGGGGATTAGCTCCTGCCATAGGGATGATAGGTGGAGGAGAACTAGTGTGGGAAGGAGTTCGAATAAGGGAGACTAGGACTGAGCTTCCAGGAGGAAAAGGAAATAGCAAAGGATTTGGAGAAAAGGCTACAGGGATAGAGGGAACAAAGGTTTCCCTTTCTTCAAAATCAGTAACTCTAACAGTAGGAGGAGTAATAAAACCTGGAGTGAGAAAATCTTCCGAGGTCTAGGGTCTAGACCAAGGTACTACCTTAGGGGAAATAGGAGTGAAAAATCTTTCTCCTTCCAATCCAAAACTAGGAGGAGAAAACTCAACAAGAACACTACCAAACTTTAAACTTCGGGAAACTCCAAAAATTGGTATAATAGGAAAACGAGAAGCATATACCAGAGTTTCTACAAGAGGATAATGAAAATCATTAGAAATACCTGGTTCAACAGTAGAACTACTTTCTTGAAGGGCCTTTCCCTTTCTAATAATTTTCTCTGGGTTAGCTTCAGGTGTTGCTAGAGGCAGCTATGGAGTAGACCTCGTGTGTTTGCCTCTAGAAGCCACAACTGAAACAGTGGATTCGCATCAATGGAGTCGCCAGGTGCACAGTAGCAATCTTCAATGTATTGAGTTCTGATGCACCTCCAAAACTAGTAAGATTTTTCGTTCAATCCCAGGGAAAATATTTAATTTGTCCCTAGCAACAACACCAAAAATGTTAGCACTAGATGTCACCTCTGAATTGCGGCAGAGGTAAGCCCAGTACCCATCATTTTTTATGTCACAATGAATAAATTTAAGGGTGTTCTAATGGACGCAAACTCAGGATTATAACGCTTTAACATAGAAAACTGGGCTGGCATGCATAAGCAGATGAGGTCTTGATCTAACTTCAGTCAGTCATTTGTAGTAAAGGGTGAGTAGGGGGAAGAACTGGTGAGAAAATGTAGAGGTCTGCTATGGAAATTAGGTATTCCAGCAACCTAAGGGAGAAAAATATTCGAATACAAGATCTTCTTGAACCGAAAACTTCAGGAAACTGAAAAAGTCATAACAATATTGCAATCAAACATACCTTACAATACAGTCACAACAACTTGACTAGATCACCCATGCCCAAGTATTCAATATCAAAAGCAAAAGAGATGATAGGAAAGATGACTGTCATTAAACAAGAAGTCTCAAATGGCAACACAAAACCAGAGATCCAAAGGCTTCATTAAAAATTTACAATACGAGAGCTTAGCTCAACCATCGACCTTTACAAAATATAAAAACTGAGTATATATACTTGAAGAAACTGGATCCCCACGGAAGTGTGCTCTGGTCACGGTATTCAAGGCTTGGCATATGCATCTTCTTCTATCAGGCTGCACTTGCATTCTTCTGTCAGACGCAAGATCAGATCGGTATGGGCTTCACAAGAAAATCCATGACAGGGAACTTTTGGCTGACAGTCTGCCCTCCACGGCCAGATTTTCCATGCTTTCCATTTATGTGGTGAAACGAGGTTTCAACCACCTTCCCCATTTTCATTAACTACTTTTATTAGGATCAATACGAGGCCTGACACCCATGAATGCTCCAGGCGAGCTCACAACTCCTTCGAGTCAATTTTGGCGTCTCGAGGCCATGCAAATCCTTCTCTGTGACCAACTCGAGCGCTTTAATCCTTTGCGCATCTCCTTTTCCTTTGCCCCACGCGAATGCGGGCCATGACCTCATGCTTATCCACATGAAATCTCGAGATTTCGCATTTCGGGAGTTTTCACTCCCCTTGATTTAAATATCCCGATTCTCGTTCCCGCGAAATGGCCCATCTGGATCAATGATCAAATTTTCCTTGAATTTGATGGCCACATTCATCCCCTCGAACAACTTCAGTTGCCCATCGCTCAATCAGGCGCTTACCTTTCTTAGGCCCCACTTTCCATATGACCCTGGGCTATGATTGTGGGCCTAACTCTCAGGTGTGTTGTGATTTTGTGTTTCACGAGTTCACGTTGTGCTCCATTCTCAAACCATCTAGGTCGCAAAATCACAATCCCTCGGATCAAATGACATGCGTCCCTCTGAAATGGATGGCCCATATTATTTCGTGACTTCGCGTTTCGTGAGTCCTCATGGCTTTTCCCTTTGACCACTCCATTCTGCAAGTCAACGAAATGTTGATCCTGAGCCACGCGTCCCTCTCGGTACCAACAGCTAGGGTCGTCCTCTTGATTTTGGACCTCTCTCCGACACTAAACTTGGTGCAACTGTATGATCCCGATCACCCGATGGTCGTCGATCCGCTCCATCTGATGGATCTCTGGTGTTGAAAGTTGATCTTGCTCGCTCGCTTGATTTGAGTTTATATCAAACTGCTTCAAGTGTTGCGCTTGGTGTTCATGACTTCGGCCTATATAGTTTACTTGAATGACTGTTTGAGGGATCATGAGAACAAAGATCAACAACAGAGGTAAAGGAATGAGTGATTGACCTTAGAGAAAAAGAAAATCTTAGGGCCAAAATTTCTCAAGCAACCAATCAATGAAAAACAAGTCTATCAAATAGGTGGAAACAAACAACAGAAAAACTACAAGCCAAGAGGAAAAACTAATGATTGGGTTTGCAAAAGGAGGAGAAACGACCAAAGTTACAAACCTAGGTAGAAACCACAGACTCACAAGACCTTGACAAGTTTATGTGATAACACCTGGCATCATATTTATAGAGAAATCTATATCTCTTGTCGGTGGCAACCCTAATATCTCTTTAATGGCATCCTCAAGTTCTTTCAGCACTGCGTAGTCTTAAACATTTGGAATTTATCCTTAGGTTCCTCCTCCATGTGCGATGCATATAATTGACATCCTTTCCTAAATCTTGTCTTCAATTGCAAGGCTGAAACTTCTCTGAAAGTTACAGCTCTTGGAATGCCTTGAACTGTTCTTAAGTTTCCTTCCTCATCCAAGCAAGTAAATTTATTATTGTAACAATCTAGAACGACATGATGATGGTCCAACCAATGCATACCAATGAGGCAATCATAAGATCCCAAAGGTATGATATTCAAATAAACTTTTGTGTGCATTCCATTCATTTCCATTGGACATGTCTTAACCATCTCATTAATTTTCCTTTTTGCTCTTGTAGCTATCTGCACCAACCATGGTTTTCCAAGCTTGCTTCTTGGCAATTGGAATCTTTCCACCATCTTAAAATCTAGATAACTATGACTAGCTCTTGAATCAACTAAAATAACAATGAGTTGGTCATTAATATTACCTTCCACTTCAATCGTGTGCCTCTGAAACTCAACTTTCTTGTTATCTAGTGTTGCGTATATCCTAGGTACATTTCTATCCATGTCTTCAACTGTCACAACTTGTTGTACACTGTGCACAATCCTCACTTTTTCACCTCTTTGAGGGAAATCTCTGTACATATGATATCCACCATAATCCCAACATTGAATAAGTTGTTGCCTTGGTTTTTTCCCCACTGTCTCCATCATTTTGGGATCCTTGGGATTTGGTTGTCTTTGCGCAATATTTTTGAAAAATGGTGGCTTAGTTCCCTTCTTCCTTTGTTCCAACTTGCTTTTCATCGTGTCTTCCCAAGCCTTTTGGAAAGTTGATCTTCCCCTTTGATGATCATAAAGACATTTAGCTTAGCTTATGGCTTCCTCCAATGTCTTGGGGTCATCATATTGTATCTTGTTACTAATAAATGTGGGCAGCCCACTCAAGTACCTATGACTTTTAACTTTCTCATCCTTAATGAATGCGACATATTTCAGTAGCTCTAAGAATATTCTTTCATACTCATATATTGTCATACTCCCAAGCTTGAGTTCAAATAACGCCTTCATTTTCTTGTCATAGTATCACTTGGTTAAGTATTTCTTTTGAAAATACCTCTTGAACTCTCTCCAAGTAAAGTTCTTCTCATCAATGTGTTATACTTGCACGAACTGAGCCCACCATAATGATTCTTTTCCTTTTAGCTGATAGATATAAATTCTCCCTTCTGCCTACGCAGAATAATTATGTAGTTGTAAATACTTCCTCATCCTCAACAATCAAGTCTCTGCATCTTCATCCTTCTTGTGCTCACCGTCAAAGGTAGGAGGCTTGATCTTATTCATTTCTCCCTATAGCTCATCCACCCTGGTCCTCCTCTTATGTTTCCTGACAAGAGATGGACTTGAGCTACTGTGCGCTTTCCTAAATGAATGCTTTGGTGAGTGGTGATGATTCCTTTCAACACTTCTTGTTTTTCATCTCTCATCATGAGACCTGGGACTTCTTGACCTACTTGAATTTGTCTCCTTATCTATTTTCTTTTCTATTATGTCCAAGCTTTGCACTAACTTGATATTGAAGTCATCTTGTTGCTCCTTGGATTTCATAAGCCTTTCATTATCAATTTTATAGCTTTGGACATATTTTTGTAGTCCCTTTATGGTTTCTACCAAGTTAAAGCACTCCTCCTTGGATTCTATACCATCAACACTCAAACTGACATAAAAACCCCCGAATTCATCATCATGGTTGTAAATTCTCTACACATCTTCATCATCATGGTTTCTGCATTGATTATGTCATGTTCTAATCATTGTTAATTCTGCAAAATGTGCAGGAAATAATATTTGTTAGATGAATTCATGCGACAAATTTATGAAAAATCTGAACCATTTTGTCACAATCCTTTCTTCTGATTTCTTGGATGATTTTAACGTCCCAATTCCAAAATTTCTTGGTGAATAATTGGATTCCTTTGTCCAAAAATTTCCCATTGACTTCTCCCTTTGTCAATTCTGAGTCTTGCTCAGCATATCATGGTCATTTGGAATTCATCCAAATACCCTTTTACTTTTTCCTCCTTCCTTATGAAGTTCATGCGTGTACTAATGTTCAACATGTACCAATGTGCGATGTCAATATTTAACATATACATTATGTATCAGTATTACACATGCACCACAAGTTTTTCTCTGCGCAATTCCAATTTTTTTTTTTTTTAACTAAAACGGTTATGAGTTTTATTAATTGGGAATTCCAGCTGGCCGCAGCCTTACAAACTTCACAAAATCCTTCTACATTCTTTTACAAGCTGCTGTCCTTTTCAAGGAATACAATTTTTTACTGGGTCTCCATCATTTATGCTGAGTTCTCCTTGGGCCAAGAGGCATCCTTTGTTGGCTAATTTGTCTGCTTCTTTGTTTGAGTCTCTGAGTATATGATAGCAGTTGAAGGAGGTGAAGTCTTTTAGAATGTGTCTTAGCCTTTGCAGGTTCTTGTTTAGGCCAGCGTCATTAAACTGTCATCTCGAATGTATCATTTTGATCAAGATTTCGGAGTCTCCAAACGCTTGTAGCTCCCGATGTCCTCTTTCCTTGGATATCTGGCAGACTTTTATCAAACTCAGGATTTCTGCTTGGTTGTTGGTTCGCTGTCCGAGTCCCCAACAGAAGGTTTCAAGTATTCTCCCTTCTCTGGAGTAAATGATTCCTCCAGCTCCCGCTGTCCCAGGGTTTCCCTTGGAGGCGCCATCGAAGAAGACTGAAGTTATTCCTTGCTTCTGCCACCAACTCTGGAATATGTTGTGATTATCTCTTAGCCTCCATTTTGTTTCAAGATGGGATTTTTCAGTGCTATGGATCCAAAGGGTCAACACGGAGGTGCTGAGCCAGTTCTTTTCCTCCCACTGTAGCAAGGTGTCGGTTTTGTGGTTTTGAGAGCTCAAAGTTTCTAGGAGGAGGCCTTTTTCTTTCACTGCTACCATGTTGGGGGTCCACGCTGTGTTGTTGAAAATTTGCTCATTTCTTGCAAGCCAAAGCTTCCAACACACATACTTGGGGATGGAGATCCAGACTCTAGCCCATAATGTTTTCAATGAGAGAAAAGGGTAACTATTCTTCCAAGTTGTGAATAGATCTACTATTGAGATGTTGGTGGGGGCAGTGACCTTGAGGCCATGGAGAATGAGCTGCCAGACTTTGTTTGAAAAATGGCAGTCTACAAACAAATGATCTGAGGTTTCCATGGATTCTCTGCATAAAGAACATTTGTGTGGACTGGCAATATTTATTTTCATTAAATTTTCACCAGTCAAGATCTTTTTGTGCATTAGTGTCCAGAAGAAGAAATTTACCTTGGGGATCGCCATTGAGTCCCATACCTCCAACCAAAATCTTGCAGGGAGTGGTCTATCTTTCTGTTGTTGTAGTAGAGCATAGCCTTTGGCTGCTGAGTATGTTCCTGTGGGTCCCCAACCCCAATTGTATTTTTCTGTCTTATGCACAGGAGCTGCCTCTCGAAGCTTTGCTTTGAGCATTTCAAGTTGCTGGAGGAGGTGATTTGGGACGTTGCCGAATTGCCAATCTGACCAGGAGCTGTCGTCATCCCATTTTGAAATGTCATTGATGCTCTGTATTCCTCTGTGATCAATAAAATCGTGGATTTCCGTCACGCTGGCGTTTGAAGCAAGGGGCGGATTCCCCATTATTCGATCTGTCCAGAGGTTGGTTCGTTTTCCATTTCCAGGGATGCGGTATAGATTTTGGGTGAAGAATCGCACCCCTTTGATGGACAAATGACATAGCAGCGTGGTCTTCCTGCTCGTGGCGTTTTGAAGGTTTCTGATTTTGGCATTTGGAATATATTTATGCATTAACATTTTGCTAACAGGGTGAGTGGGGTCGTTGTGCATCTTCCACAGGATTTTGCAACCAAGAGTTGTATTGACAAGCGCTCGATCTCGGATCTGTAGCCCACCTTCTCTCAAAGGTCACTTTACTGTCTCCCAACTGACCAAGTGAAACTTACGTTGGTTCCCTTTCCCACCCTACCACAAGAAGTCTCTCAACAATTTGTTGATTTGCCCAGCTATCGATTTAGGTGCCAGGCGGTAGGACGCTTGATAGATCGACAATGAAGAAATGACTTCTTTTATCATAGTTAATTTACCTCCATGGGTGAGCCAATGTCCTCCCCAGGCATCGATTTTTCCTTTGATTTTTGTTAAAACTCCTTCCCACAGGTTGACTCTGTTTATGCCCAATGATAATGGCAGCCCAAGGTACTGTATCTTTTCCCATTTTGAATGCCCTTTGAACCCCAAGGTGTGTGCTATCTTTTGTGTTTCGTGTTCTGCTACATTCCAACTGTAGACAACACTTTTCCTTTCACTTATCAGAGCTCCAGACACCTTGCAGTAAGCTTGAAGAGTGCCCTTGAATGCAGAGGCTACTCTGTTTGAGGCTCCTCCTAGCATGAGAGAGTCGTCTGCGAACAAAGCATGATTTATAGGTTTGAGATTCTTCGTTATTCTCAAGCCTGGGGCTGCTCATGTTATCCTTTCCTGCTCCAACTTCCTGCTGAGTGTATCCTCCATTAAAATGTACATAAATGGAGAGAGGGGGCAGCCTTGCCTCAACCCCCTCGTAGATTTAAAGAAATCTGTTGGTCTCTCATTTACCAAAGGGGCTATCCATGGGCTGTGGGTACATGCTTGTATCAGTTTTACAAACTCTTGCTCAAATCCGAATGAAAGAAGCACTTGATATAGGAAGGACAACTTTACTCTGTCGAAGGCATTTGCCATATCTAGCTTAATCAACATGCCTTTCTCTTTTCTGAGATTGTTGGAGTGCATAGCTTCCTGAACTTGGATTACATTGTCCAGGATGTGTCTCCCTTTGACGAATCCTCCTTGCGAATCTGAGATGATCTTGCCCAGCAGAGGTTTTATTCTGTTTGCAAGGAGTTTTGCAATTATCTTATAAGAGGCATTACATAGGGAGATTGGCCTGAATCTATTGAAGGAGGCAGGGTTTGTTTCTTTTGGGATTAATGCAAGGAAAGTTGAATTGGTGCTGCCTCCTATTTTTTCTTTCTGTAGGAATCCTTTTATCATTCTGATGAGGTCATATTTGATTATATTCCAGCAAATCCTATAAAAATGGATAGTGAACCCATCTGGCCCTGGGGCTTTGTCAGGATCCATGGACTAGATGATTTTTCTGATTTCTTCTTCGTTGGTTGGGCTCAATAGTGTTGTGTTATCTTCTTTTGTGACCAGAGCCGGGATGTTCTTGAGGAATTCCTTATTTCCTTCTTCATTATCATCATTCTCTTTGCTGTAAAGTTGGTGGAAATGTGAGACAGCAACGGCCTTTATTTGGTCTATTCCTTTGCAAAGCTTCCCGTCGATGGTTGTAATCTTAGAGATGTGGTTCCTGGAGAGGCGGGCTTTAAATTGACGGTGGAAATATGATGTATTTATGTCACCATCTTCCAGCCAAAGGCTACGAGATTTTAGTCTCCAGTATTCTTCTTCATTTCTGAAGGAGCGGTAAGTTTTACATTGGGCTGCTTGCTCCTTTTCCAGATCTGTTTTGGCAATATCTATTGTTTCCATTTCATTCTGCAGCTTTCCCAACTGCTGCACTAACTCCTTTCTTTGGGTATTGGGATTGCTTTCCGGGAGTTTACTCCATTCCTTGAGGGATTTTTTTGTTATTTTTAATTTTTGTTCCCAGACAAAGTTGGGAGAGCCAGTAACTGAGGTAGACCATGCCAGTCGGACCGTCTCTACAAAGCCACTCTTTATTTTTCACAATGGGTTGAATCTGAACGGGATTGGGCCTAGTTTTTCTTCTTCCTCTAGCAAAAGAAGGATGGGTTTGTGGTCCGAGGTAAGCTTGGGGAGGATGGCTGTGGAGATTAGCTTCCTTTCCAACAACAAATTGCTTTGGACCAAAAACCTATCCAATCTGGCAGATATGTGTTCTTCCCCTGTCCTATTATTGGTCCAGGTGTATAGCCCTTTGCGTGGTTTAAAATCCATTAGGTCCCACTGTTGTATCATGTATTCTACTTCATAAATCATTTGGTCCTTTCTGGTCCTTCCTCCCCTCTTTTCTTTTCCATTCATGACTAGGTTAAGGTCTCCAACAATGATTATGTTGTTTGGGGAATTTTGTTCTAGAAACTCATTTAAAGTTTTCCAACAATCTTTCTTTTCAGAATACAAAGTCGGTACATATAAATTAAATAAAGCGATGGTTAACTTACTTGCTATGTGCTTCAGCTCTATAAAGCTCCAATGCTGAGTGTTGTAGGAGTTGACGAGGTTGAACTGTTCTTCCTTCCACAGTGTTTCTATACCTTCGGAGGAGCCCCTTGCGCTGATTGCTTTCCCTGTGTTTTTCTTCCATTTTTTTTTGCTAATCTCTAGAAGGGCTTCCCCTTCGATTTTTGTCTCTTGGAGCATGAGGATGTCTGCTGGTTCCACTTTCATCAGATCCTTGACCGCTTCGATTTTCGCCGAATTCCCCAGACCTCCACAGTTCCAAGAGACGATTTTCATTACTTACTGTTGGGGGTGGTTGGGCCTCCTCCTTTTAGAGACCTTATTCTTGTGTTTCTACCAATTGACATTTCTATGGTAGGTTGGCTTCCTTGGGTTTTTTGTCTTTCTGCCTCTTCCTCCCTTGCTTCTTTGTGAGACTTCCTTCCTGCTCTTTTAGCTGGCCTTTCTAGGATCTCATCCTCCGAGGAGCTTGATGGTTCTAGTACTTTCTTTCTGTCTATGTCATCATATGAGGGAGAGGGGGCTACTTCCAGGGTTCCTGTCGTTTTCCCTTGTTCCCCTGTGTCTTTCCCATTTGGGGGGGAACTTGGTTGTTCCCTGCTGTCCATGGGTATTTCTGGCTCTTCTGTGTCCTTATTGGGATTTTCTGTTTGAGGTCCTGATTGCGGTGTGGGGTTGAGGCTCCCGTCGATTTTCTCTTGCTCCAATTGATTGAGATTGCCATTCTTCATTGTTCCTTTGCTTCTGGATTTTGTTGTCCCTGCTTTATGGACTGTGATCCATTGATTTGCTTTCGTGTTCTCACTCTCCTCTGCATTCTTTTTTTTGCAGTGCCTTGCGAAGTGGCCATAGCTGTGGTAGTGCCGGCATTTGAAGGGTAGTTGCTCATAATATAGCTCCTGAATATGCGTCCAATCTGCAACAGTGAGTTTGATTGCCTCTGGTAATCCCACTTCCATATCGACCTCCACACAGATCCGTGCGCATGAGTACTGGTCTTTTCTCGCTGCTGGGTCTATGTACCTTCCGAGCGTATTGCCGATTGCATGCAATGATTTTTGATTCCAGTAGTGTAGAGGGAGATGAGGTAGACGAACCCACACTGGGACGACAGAGGGCACATCCTGGGTTGGGTCGAAATCTGGGGTCCATTTGTTCAGATATAACCCCTGTGGCCCCATGAAGTACGGGCCATTTCTGAAAATGAGGTTTTTGTCTTCAGGGTTTTCGAAGACGAATACAAAGTATCCTTTCCCTACGAAATGACTCTTTATTCCTTCTGAGATGAGCGGGCTCCAGTTCCTCTGCACCCAAGATTCGACGGATTTGGGAGAGGGCCAGAGCCCAGTGAATTGCCCGATAAGTCCTCTGTCTGCTAGATTGACTGTCGTTCTACAAGTTTCTTCTAGAGGCAGTTCAACGCTTGGGATGCATTCCAGTTTCTTTACGAATTTCTATTGTGCTATTGACAACGGTCTCTTGGAGGCTTCGACAACGAGCTTCTTGAAGGCATCAAATTCTGGCAAAGGGTAAGGGGTGGGGAAGGCGCCCCCACCAGTGTCCATGGTTGGGGAGCCCCTGTTCGCTGCATTGTGCACGTGTTAGGTCGTGCTCCTCGCGCCCCTGCTCGCTCCAAAATCCGAAAAAAAAAAAATTAAAATTGTACGCAATTCCAAATTTTAGTGCACACACCCATGCATCATTATTTTTCTTTGCATTTCAAGTGTCACACCCCACAATGCCAAAATTTAGCACGCACACTTGCACATTATTATTTTAGGTGCACCATGGTTGCGCTATAATTTACAAATTTGGCCACTTACCAGTCTGCATTTTTACCTTAAGTAGATACTCGGGCCATGCAGGCTCAATGTCGAAACCAGAGCTCGGATACCAAAATGTAACATACCTTGTTACCAACACTAACAAAAATCTTTGATACCAACTTGTAACATACCCAACCTCCTAGTTGGGTATTGTGCTCTGATACCAATTTGTAACGTTACCCATCTTACTACTAAGCAACGCTACTCCAAAATCTAGTGCGCAAATTCTAGTCTATAACATTGGTATGCATAGAAATACTTGAAGTAATGTGCTCGACCCCAGGGTCGCACCACACAAACTTTCCTCTTCTAACACAACTTATAACAATGAAAGTAATGCAATACAATTATGTGCACAAACATATTAAGCACACAACATTATTGTGTGTGTAATCCACTCTGAACATGTGATCACTACTGTGTGCGCAACCATTCTAGTGTCACAAGTGAATCCAACCTCTTATGCACACGAAGTATTTCCATACACACACACACGATCATTCTAACCTCACCTCATAGACTCATGACCATTATTATAAGGTTAAATTAACATGAATAACAAATAGCAACTATCATATTGCTCATGTATGGCTACAAATATTGAATATCAACACCACACATACATGTGCAAGCAACATTATATAGAATAACAACAATTACGTATATGCAACATCATAAAATAATTAAATCCATATCAGACATAGATAATTAAGCACATAGTAAATGAGACAGGCACATAAAGGATGCTTATATTTTATGAAAAGTCACCAACTGCGCGCAGATCTCAGACGTTCCTCCCATCCATGGACTCTTTTTCTCATAAACTTTCAACAACTGGTCACCCTCGAGCTGGGGCTTAAAATCCACCAAGGAAAAAGGATTCCTAATGCCAGGATAATGTTTGATAATCAACATAATTGTTCAATCCAAGGTGCCCACTACTGCAATTAGCCTACAGTCTCCCATTACCCACATGCTTTTCCCACCCAAAGAAGTATTCCCCTTCTCCACGCAACAGTCCCTTAGCTACCCCACTTCCCTTCCAAGGATTCAACAACATGCCAAAAAATAAGTCTCAGAGAATTGCAACTAATTCCCAACACACCAGTGAACAAGTCCCAACAAAACTCTCACCTGGAGAGGATTCTCATGGGCATGACAACCCGCCTCTTCGTCAGTAAATATCTCACCTAGAGAGAATGCTCACGGGCCTGGAAACCTACCTCTTCGACAACAAATATCTCACATGGAGAGAATGCTTACGGGCCTGCCAACCCGCCTATTTGTCAGCAAATCTCTCACCTGGAGAGAATTCTTACAGGCCTTCCAACCCACATCTTTGAAAAAAAATATCTCACCTAGAGATAAATCGCATGGGCTTGACAACACGCCTCTTCGACAACAAATAATCTGGTCACAAAATGGAAACCCATTTACAAACACTTCTCTGCAAATAAGGTAATGGTCGTCTTATCTCAGAGGGTTTGATCCCTCATGAAAAATGAATGAAATCCCCCCAAAATACACTAAGGCCAACAATATATATTACATGCCTTAAATTGAACACTTGTCACCTTCATAATTAGCTTTAGCCACATGGTGACTCTTTCCCATCCCTCAGGAATTTAGGATAAATAATTATCCATAAATTACACTTTTTGGAAATATTAATAAAATATTCCCTTGGACTTAAGTCCCCCTTTTTCCCTTTTCGATTGAGTTTATATCCACGTCTCTTTTTGTTAGAGAGGTCCGCGCCCAACGATTTGATATTATTAATAACTTGAATGTGATTACATTTCACAAGGATATGTGCACTGGCCTATTTTCATCCCGACTCACTAGCCCCATAACCACA
>ML804297.1:40256-101223 GCA_009831015.1 Picea engelmannii | reverse complement strand
GTTGATGCACACTTCAAGGTAATCCCCATGCACTAACTCAAGTGCGCGCAACACTGTGAAATGTGTGCACCCTTCCTTTGATGTGCAACCATGTGCACTTACCCAGGTGTGTACAACACTATGAAATGTGTGCACCCTTTCTTTGATAACAATCTTCGCGCACTACTCAAGTGTGCGCAAAACCAAAACTTGGTGCCTATATGTACATTTACATTTACATTTGGTACCAACGGCTCACTAGCCTATATGTACAATTATAAATGGGGTTCATATTAGGTACATTACAAAAGAGATACCTTTTTTGATCATGCCACATATGCAACCAGTGTCACGTGTCCATTCCTGAAAATGTTTCATGTCTTCTCAAACCAACCCTATTGATGTCATCAATGCCATGTGTAAGATTATGATTGATACATGTGTATGATTGATACAATATTTTGTAAAAAATCCACATGTCCCTTTGTCATTGGTCATTGTTGTATGTCTAGTTGTAGAAGTTGATTTTCTACACAAGGACGTGACAGTTGTAAAAGCCAATATGGTCTTAGGCAAGTGGAAGAACCTTTTCTTTTGGAAAAACACACTTTTTTAAATCTAATTAGGCTGGTGAACATGAAATATTAATAAAATAAGTCAAGTGAAAGATTGTGTCCCAAGAAGACTCCATACAAGGTAAAAAACATGAAATTCATAAATAGTGTAAACTAGTTGACCCAAAGAACTTATAGAACAAAATAAAATAACCTTTAAAGTTTGGGACTTCATATACCCAAGGTGAAAACAAAATAACTATCCAAATATTCATGAAAACACGATGTGTAATCAAGGCAAGGTTATGCAAAATGATCACTCAAAAATCCTCTAACCCAAATGCCACCTAATAAATCAACAAGGAAAAAGATGGACAAATTGGGAACCTAAAAATGACATGATCTCAAAATATGTAAATATCCAAAGATACAAAGCATGATAATCTCAACATCGACGGACAAATGAATTACACAATGTTGGAATAGACTACATCGCTAAAAATTTAAAGGGGTGACTAAAATTTTGGTCAATATGAAGTCAACATGGGTAAAGACAATATGAAGTTCTCTTATAGGAGTCCAATGTTCAAATTTCGCAAAGGACATGTTTAGGTGTTTAGGCTTAGTAGAGTGGAGACTTTGTAGCTAGATATATTGGTGTAAGCTTTTATCTTAGGTGTTTTGAGTGAAATTCACTCATCATTAGGGTTGAAAGTATAATGTTGAGAGATATATTTTTTGTGTTCTCTCCATAAGTGGCATTATTCTCTTACTTTTTTCTTCAGCCCAAATGATGAGTAAATTTGTTCACATGAAACACACCCTCTTCATCATCAACATTATTCTCTTACTCTCTACTTTTAACATTGATGATGAGTGAAGTTGTTCATTGAAAATGAAAATGCATCGGATAAAACTTTTATGTTGTTTAAACTAGGAAATTACATTAATATCTTATTTTATAATATTTTTTGAAAAAATTAAAATCTTATTCACCCTTTTTGGGGTATGATATCAATGTTTTGTTTACAAATACCAACAAAAAATATATTACTTAACAATTATTTTTTGAAATATTTACAATTTTATTTACCTTATTGGGGTGTGATATTCAATATTTTGACCTACAAATGTCCAGTGCGGGTTTTAATATTCAATTTTTATACAAGATTGAATCCAAGCTTCAATATCCATTTTTTATTATTTGTCTAATTCAAAATATCTTATTACACACTTTTCTTGACCCAAGTTACACATTAGCATCACTAAATTCACTCATTAACAAAGATGCATCCTTCTTCAAAGTCATTTTAAAAGTGGGGTGTTGAAGCATGTTAAAAAATATTAACCACTACTTTGTAACTAGCTAAGTGGATCCTCTATTTCACTATAGCATATTACAGATAATTTTAGATGAATTTATAAATTTAAAAATAGAAAAGTCTCACAAAACATTTCAAGAATAACTCGACTCACAGAGATGTGAAAAATGTAACGATTGTTAATTGAAATAGTGCAATGTTGTACAATAGAGTTCCAACATAGTATAAGTCCACCTAATAGGAAACAAGCTCCAATTGCACCAAGTTATTATAGATCTTATTCTCACAACCTCAATGCTTATATATTTTGAATCGCACACAAATTTACAACCTTTGGCTCACACATATTGTGAATTTCCTTAATAAATAGATTACTTAAGCATCAATACAACATGCTCAATAAACCTAGATCTTATTGCTTACCATATCAAAAATATATACCATCCTCAATAATAAGGGATCATGTGCAATATACATAATATACATATATGAAGTACATAAATCATAGTTTACTTTGTTAAACAATAACTATCTCTATATTTTGACACAAAAAATATTTTGAAAAAATCCATCCATCCATTATAACTTATGCTAACCTTGTAGAAGAGATGGCATCTGCGGCTTCTATTGCATAATGCATTAGAGTCCCAAAACATGGCATCACATTGTCTTATCATTGTCATTTTGCTTACACCTATGTTGTTCTTGCATGGTGTTAGGCTTGACTCAGCTCAAGGTGCAGATTTGGCCAAAACACATAAGCTTTCCATGATTGTAATGTTTCCTCCCAAGGCCAAGGAAAACCCTAGTAGGTCCAATTTATGTGAGAGATTTCATTCATCTATGGTAGTAGTGGATTATGTCTAGTGCTTCTTCGAAAAGAAATCAATCATGGTTGTTCCCATATTTAAGTGAGGGCAAGGTTTAGTCAAGATCATTGAGTGGCCCATCAAGCTAATAGAGTCGATCATCCTCTATTATAAGGCCCTCAATAAATTTCTCTTGATGGGTTGTAAACTCTTCATTAGTGTGTGTGGATATGGAAAACAAGGTGAAATAAGGTGGATTTACATCATAGATCTATGCCATTAGAAAAAGCATCAAATAAGGCCTTGGTTTCCTTCATTTATAAGTGTGTGGAAGAATAGTCAAATGAGGAGATCACAAATATTCTTTCCAAGTGCAGGGGGGTGTTTTGTTGAGGTTTTGTGCAATCAAACCAAGCAAGATAAACTTGATCAAAATAACGAGGCCATGACTTTTTGACAACAATCTCTAGTATTGTGGTGGTTTTTTACTTAGCACTCAAGGTAAACAAGGATGCATGCCAAGTGTTTGATGAATTGTATGCTCAATAAATGTTCACAAAATTATTGTGTGCTTGTCAAGTTTTAGGTTTTAGGACTACTATTGATATCTCTTATGGGGTGGACTTAGGTAGAGAAAGTCCTAATTTTTCAATGATATTACAAATTATGGCTAAATCTCTCTCTAGGAAATCAATACTTTTGTGAGTGTTTGTTATAGATTACATGGTAGAAATTAATCACAAAGTAGAGCATAGTTAGGGGATTTGTGTGGCTCAATAGTAATTTATTTATGAAGGCAAACAACTTGAGGACCTTTCCCAACTATTTCACTATAACATTTGCAAGGATTCATCTCTTATATTAGCATTGAGATTGCATGGTGGAGTGGTAGGGCCTAGGGTGCTCTCATCTTCAAAGTTGGGTTCATTTAAGGATGTTGTATGATCCAAGATATATCCTCAAGTAGATTAAACCCCTTCTATGCCTAGTCCATGTATAATGGAGAAATATATGAGATGATGGCACTACAAATCTTTAATGCAGGGGTCATTGGTTTCCCACATTATTATGAAACATATGCAGTTATTTATTGTTTCAATGGGTTTTGGCCCTACATAACAGAGATGCATGAGTGGATTTTTTTTGAATTATACCAAGAAACATGAGATATATTTATATTCCAAAGGTTTTTTTGTTTTTCAGTTTACTCATCATGATGATTATTAGAGATTTCTTGAGGAAGGGTTTTTTTTTTTGGGAAGAGTGAGTCTCTTTTATAACCCCATGGATCCATGAATTTGACCCCTTCACTATGGTTTTCACTAAATTCCAGTCTGGGTTGGCCTCCCAAACTTACCACTTTATCTTTGGCATCATTTAGTCTTTATATACATTGAAAACTCACTAGGTAGATACTTAAACCAAAATATTGAGTGGGTAAAGTTGGGACTTCTTACATATGCTCAAGCCCACATGGAGATCGATATTAGTAACCATGTTCTAGACATGATGACTTTAAAATATGACAAATTATAATTGAATCAAGTCCTGGATTATGAAAACATAGCTTTTCAGTGTTGGATCTACCAACAAACATACCACATTTAGGATTCATGTGCCCAAGCATGAGCACATCCAAAGAGGAAAAAATTTCATCTTCCTAAATCTAAAAGCTGGCAACCATATGATCCCCCTCTCTCTAACAATGAATATGATCATATTGCATAATATTTTCCCTCAAAAAAGGTATATAAATATATCAATGATGGACTAGAAGAGTAGACTAAAGAATTAAATCCATCCTTGGAGGTTCAAGAAGAAGTAATGAACATTGGGATTCCCCCTTGTGGGAGATATTTATCAATGAAAGTCCAACATGAGGAACAAAAATATCTCATGAATCCAACAATTCTGACTCTAATAAAGAGCCATCCCTTCTTTCAAACTCTAGATTTTAGAATTATCAATTGCAATTAGTTCTCATAGATCCTTATCTAGCGAGATGGATATAGGTCAAAAAGAAGAGAGGGAACGTTGAATTGAGGACAATGTTCCTTCTTATTTTGTGATGCCTATTTTTGGTGCATTTTCATTATCTCTAAAAAAATTCTAGTGATTAGTACCTTATGGGTATTTATGAATTCTCTCATAGCATTTACAAAATGTAATCTCTTTTCTTTATTTGAATGAGAAGTCGTGATTTTTTAAATTTTTTTATGAGGACAAAAAACACTAACTCTATATTTCATTAATTATATACTTAGATAATGGGGGTATTTCTACTTTACCCTTGTTTTCTATGTATGAATTTTGAATCAAATAACAAATCTTTACTAACAAGTAGTAATGGCTCCAATTGTAGAGTTAGTCAAGATCACATGTTCAAATCCCCACGTGATGATGTGGCAAGTTCCATGCAACTTTATGATTCAACCGTGTCAATGTGACATAACAAACTTATGAATTGATCATAAGTTACATGTGCTTAACAACATTAAACCTACATTTTATTTCCATTTTAATATAGAAGAATCACCAATTACCACCCAAATTGCCACCAAAATAGTGCATTTTTTATTTTTTTTGGTTAAAAATGAAAAATGGCTAAGATATTTTTATTATGGTGACTAAAGTAGCGATCACAACATCCATAATAGTAATCTTAATGTTATTAAAATTTTATTCTATGCATTAAAAATCATCCAAATTCATGCCCCAATGAATGTCTCTAAGAGCTTTGAACGTAGGTATGTTGATAATGTCCCTAATAATATCTTTGATAACATCCTAATAACATCCACGCTAACATATTTGATATCATCCTAATAACATTCACACTAACATCTTTGATAACATCCTAATAACATTCACTTTAACATATTTGATAACTTTACTAACAATGTCCCATGAAACATCCCTAGCGACATCCAAATAATGTCTAAGATAACATTCGTAATAACATCCCTTAAAATGTTGTTTAATGTACCTTAAATCATTTATGTTACCATATTGAAATTCATCACAGAGAAATCTCCTTTTTGGTTGTTAATAAGGTTATTCTTTTGATCCATTGTGAAAAATCAAGATGGAGATGATGGACAAGGAGTGTTTTCTAGGGTTTGATGTCGAAGCAAAAGCTTAGGGATAGGCTAGAAAGGTAGGAGGTAGAAGGTAAGGAAACTATGGTGGAGGGATTGGTAGGAACAATGGAAAGTAAGGAAGCAAGGGTAAAGGTAATGCTAGAGGTAACGGTAGGCAAGGAACCTGTTAGTCAAACATAACTCCCCTCATTTAAGGATGCCTTGAGAGGACATGAAAGAAAGGATAAGGTAATAGGGGGTGAAAGAAAAGGGAATATGATACTCTAGATATATATGTAGATAAATAGAGAAAGGACACCAATATTGTAGGTCTGAGCAGTAGAAATAATATCAAACCTGGAGGATGCCTAGCTAAGGCAATTGCAAACCCTAGATACAAAGTTACATCAAATAGGATTAGGGGCTACATATAATATATGAAATATCACGTAGTCATAGGGAAGTTCATGGGAATATGTCCCTTAGAAAAGGCTACAATATAGTGGATAAACTCAATATGGAAAACCGAAAGGCAGGTGGATCTAAAGCTAGGGACCAACAATTTCTTTACTGCCATTTTTTCAAGTTTTGCAGACAGAGAAAGGGTCTTTGATGAAGGGCCACACTTCTTTAATTATACATGATTGCATCTGAGGCTTTGGACAAATAAATATATCTTGAAAAGGAAGATTTCATAGTAGCTCTTGTGTGGATTCGACTATACTCGCTCCCTCGAGAATTCAAAATGAAGAAACATTGGCAAGAATAGGAAATATGTTGGGATGCCTTGCCAAAACCTTGGAAATCACCATAATGGGTAGATATACCACTTATGCAAGAATTTGAGTTTATATGAATGTTTCAGGAACTCTCCTAGAATCTATCTACGTCAACATCATGGATTCAAAATGGTTACAAACCATAGACTATGAACACATACCTTTCCATTGTAGCAAATGCCACAAGCACGATCATCTATTTAGGGAATACCCTCTAAATGCCACAACTAACTTCAAGAAGCAGTAGGACGGGGATGATAAGGAGGGTTTTGTTAAGGTTCTAAGCAAAAGAAAGTTTGTAAAAAAACACTCTACCCAAAAAGCCAACAAAAACCCCAAAGTACCAAATAGTTTATAGTCTCTCGTAGAAGAAAAATAGCCCATGGAGACAAAGTTAGGAGTTGAAGCATCAACAACTAAGGAAAATATTCATCCCACAACCACCCCAAATGAGACAAAGCATAGAAAAAAGGAGGAAATTCTAGAACCAATAGAGGGATATTTAGAAGGCAATGCAGATCTAGAAATGGGCAATAAGGAAGAGTACAAATCCAATTCAAAGGAGGAGAATTTAGAACCAAAAGAGGATATGGACATATATGAGATAGATTATACAAATAAAAAAGGCTAACAACTATATCAGAAGAAGATATTCAAGCCTTACAAAGAGAACTCTTGAATGGGAAAGCCAAAATTGGCTCATCCTCACAAAATTAGGGGGCCTTATAGGGTCTAGGAATCATAACAACACAACTCAAACTACAAAAAAAATAGTAGGGGAAGAAAAAAAAGAGGTAAAAAACATAGGAAGAAAAAAACCGAGGAGGATGCCCAACTACTAGACTCTGGTCAAGTGTCAACTCTTTCAAATAAGTACTTCATCACTCAACCTAAAGTTTAACTATGAATATCACACCATGGAACATCAGAGGGGTTAATGGTAAGGGTAAGAAAATTTTGATTGAAACTAGGATCATTAAAGACAAACCAAGTATCTTTATGATTCGAGAAACTAAGTGTGATAGGGAAGTAATGGAAAAAAATCCTCAAGATGTTGGAATGGAGTTTGATTCAATAGCTATCAATGTGAATGGTTTCTTGAGAGGTCCGGCCATTCTATGGAATCTGTCCCTAATAGTGCTAGAAAATTTCATAACAACAAGTCTAACCATCTCTACAAGTTTCAAGGAGATTGGATCAACAATGGGAGGTATAATTACTAATGTTTATGGACCTAATCTTATGCCCACAAAACTAGATTTTCTAGAGATAATGCAGAATATAGGTGCAGTGATAGGTGAGAATCACTATATTATTGGAGGGGACTTTAATATGATCACCTCATTGAGTGAAAAAAGAGGAGGCACAAGGTGGATAGATGAGAACAATTCTCTCTTCAAAAACACCATTTCAAAGCTAAAAATGGTAGATATGACAACCAACAACGATTATCATACTTGGAATAATAGAAGAGGGGGTCAAAATTAGAAAATGGTAACTTTATATCACTTCCTCGTATCAAAATTCCTCATCCAATTGGGACCTGCATTCGAAGCAGAAATCTTACCAAGAGTGGGATTGGATCACTGGCCCATAACTCTGACATGGGACAATATAAGGCCACCCAAATCAAAACCCTTTAAATTTGAAAAATTATGGCTTGATCACCTTGACTTGAAAGAAAATATAAAATAGTGTTGGAATGAGGTGGATACATTGAAGGGATTTTCCATGTATTCACTTCAAAAACAACTTAAAAATATGAAATCCAAATTAAATCTATGGATTTTATTTTTAGGTACAATGATATATAGAAACCAAAATGGAATATGTTATATTTCCATCATAAATGAAACCTATGGGGGTAATGATCTTGCAAGAAAAAAGCAAATTTTGGAGGAACAGATTGAAATAAGGCCGAAGCAAGAAGAAATCCTATGGAGGAAAAAATATAGAATCATATGGATTCTGGAAGGAGAAAGAAACACCGATTTTTTCCACAATGATCAACAACAAACACCATAATGAAATTGTTTCCCTACAAAGTGTTAATGAAGAGAAATTGGAAGAACACAACAATACTAAAAAGGCACTCAAATGTTGTTATCTCCAGCTCCTATTATAGCCAACAATTGATAGGAAACATGCCATAAATTCCATCGTAACCCATATCCTTCGGCTAGTAACTCCATAATATAATGAAAACCTCATGAGAGAAGTCACCTTGGAGGAAGTCAAAATAATATTTATGGAAATAACAACATGCAAGTCATATAAGCCTGATGGCTTCACTATATACTTCTTATAGAAATGTTGGGCTATCATTGACGTAGATATATGGAGAGTGGTGGATGACTCAAGAGCCCCACAAGAAATGCTCCAAGAATTTAATTCCATCCTTTTGACTCTCATACCCATGGAATACAAGGATAATTCCATACACAAATTCATACCTATATTTCTATGCAATGTGATATATGAGATCATATTCAAGATAATAGCCAATAGGATAAATCATGTCATGTCTCGTATAACTTCACATGAGCTAGGGGTATATATTGAAGGGAATTTTTTTTTTGATGTTATCATGATAGCTCATGAGACCATTCACTCCTTGAAATCAAACTAAAAACCATGTATTCTTATCAAATTTGACATGTACAAAGATTTTGATCGTTTAAATTGTAATTTCTTCATTCAAATGATAATAACCTTCGACTATAGTCAGAATTGGATTAACTAGATAAAAAATATTATATCCTTGGATTTCTTCTATGTTCTTGTTAATGGCTCCCCTACCCCCTCGTTCAATCCCTCTCATGCGATCAGACAAGGGGATCCCCTATCTCATTTCATATTTATTCTTATGATGGAAGGGTTAGGAAGAAACCTCAATCTTGACATTTCTTCAGGTAACTTAAAGGGCCTCAAAATTCATAGTGATGTTGATCCACTTTCCCCCCTTCAATTTGTAGATGACATAATTCTTATGGGCCATCCTTCGACCAAGGAGGAAACATCTATCATAGTGACTCTGGATACCTTTATGCTAGCCTATGGAACCCTAATTAATCTAGATAAATCCCTCATCTTCTTCTTCAACGCTTTGCTAAGTACCTAATGCAACATAGGGAAAATATTGGTTTTCAAAAAGGGGCACTTCCATCAAAATACCTAGGAGCTTCTCTCATTGAGAAAATGATTAGAAATATCTTTTGGGAATACTTCTTCTTCAAGCATGAACTTAACTTCAACTCATGGACCTTCAAATCCCCTAAAACCCTAGGCAAATTAACTTTGCTCAATTTGGTTCTTCGGTCCATACCTCTTTATATTTTCTCGGTTCGGCCATTCCCTTCTAATATTGTGAAATGCATTAAAAATATGTAAATATCCTTTCTCATGGGTGGGGAGGTCGTAAAAAAGAATGAAAATGAGCTCTTGTATCCCAAGACCAAGTTTATCTTTCAAAATATTTAGGAGGATTAAGCATTCATGACTTTTAGATCTTCAATAAGGTACTAGTAATGAAGCTTTGGTGGAGGTGGCTCAACAACAAGGAAGTGTTATGGGGAAAATTATGTTCACTACTATAAAAGGGAAACCATTTGTAGGATGAAATTGCAATGACATTAATGAACAAAGTATAGCATGGTGCTTATCAATATGACATTGAATCGTTTCAAACTATAATAACTCTTAACAATAGAGTAATATAAACCAAATCAAAGCATGAATTTTCTATATGGTTAGAATTGAACTCTGAGTTGTTATATGAAAAGATATTGGAAAATTCTAGAGAACAATAAAATATATGGTGAAATGGGTTGGAGGTCACATTTCTCCATTAAACATAAATTCTAAAAAGGACCAGAATAAATCTATTAAAAATCAAAATAGCGGAAGGAAAATCATTACATAATTCCAATATGAGTTCATTGAAATATTCATGAAATAATAGCCATGCCAACAAGTGAAAACAAACAAATGAATTGGAAGTAAATGGAGGGATTGCACCATAACCATTGAACCAATATTTTAAAAAAATGAGTCCATATGATGAACCATAATGTTGTTATTCAACTCTTTTCATTTTCCAAGTTGTAAAATACATAATCAAACCATAAGGGAGCTCAATTCAATCAGGTAGGAATATACATATATCAATAATCAAATTCGAAAACTTGGGGTAGCTCAAATATAACCCAATTCCAATGCATTTCACACAAGACAAATAAATAGTGACCTAACATGCCAAGTGTAGGGTTGAATAGATGGAGTGAGGTGAGGTCAAGGGTTAGAAGCCCATGGTATAAATATTTGATAACCAAGTAATAAACGTATGCCAAAACGAGGATAAGTAAAGCCCAGGTCGAAAATTCAAGTTTTGAGGAGATTTTCAACAATGACCAAGTAAATAAGTCATGTAATCACAAAATTATAACTATCCAAGTGAGGAGATGAGGCAACAATAACCTAAACCCATATCAAATTAAACATTTTAACAAAAAATGATGATTTCTAGACATAAAGCAATCATGCAAGCAATAAGTGCTAAAGGTAAGCTAAGGTTGAGCCATCACTTGGCCAATAATATTATTTATAACCTAGGATATTTACTCAATACCAATATTGTAAACCTTGGAGCCATATGATATTTCATTTCAAAATTAAGTATAACTTGAACTAGTCGCTTGAGCTAGAGCTTGTTGAAATAGAAATGTATGCATAAGAAAACATCAAGATCATGACAAGAAAGATGACATGGGCAAGGCCATGAACAAAATAAGGAAAAATGAAGGGTGAATCAGAGAGAAAAACAAATCATAGACTAAGAATTTGCTAGCACAATAGTATAGAACACAAAGCCAAGTAAGAAAGCACAAATTCAAATAATGTAAGCTTACTAAAACAAACCTCTAAAGGTGTTGTGCAATTGAACTCTAAACCAACAAATATCCCCAAAACTTNGTGTGAATTAGTATAAGACAATTTGTGCTTATTCAAACATTCATGAACCATAATAAAACAATCACATATGACATATATTAAATGCAGTACATGGAACACAAGATTTATGTGGAAAATCTTTCGGGAGAAAACCACAAAACTTCTCTTTATAATTCTTTGTAAGCACCAACCTACTGTTACAAATATTTGTAGGCACCAACCTACTAGAGACACCAATCCCCATTGGTGCAAACCCTGGTAGGAACTAAATACACCAATCCCCACTGGTACAAACTATAGTAGGAACCAACCTACTCTTAAAGATCTTCGTAGACACCAATCCCCACTGCTAAGCACCAACTTAGAAAACAACACCAATCTATTTGTTTGAGCAACACCAATATACTCTTAGAGATCTTCATAGACACCAATCCACACCGCTAAGCACCAACTTAGAAAGAGACACCAATATGTTTGTGTGAGTTGCACCAACCTTCACCGAGTTTCTTGCTACTTCTTCCTTCACTAGGTTTTCTCACTGCTTCTTCCTTCACTAGATCTACTCACTACTTCTTCCTTCACTAGTTCTGCTCACTTCTTCTACCTTTACCAGGTCTGACCAAAAATTTAATTTTCAAATGGTAACTTTCCCAAAGCTTGTTGTTTTAGGCATCTTCGCAAGAAAAAACTTTTCATGTATCCAATTTTACAAATGTGATTATGAAATTTTTACCTGAGGTACTTATATATGTCTCCTCAGATCCTTAAAAATCTCACAATCTGAAAAGTCCCAAAAAAGAAGTTATAGTGAAAATGCGAAACTAATGTGTTTGAAACTGGTCTTAGGACCATTCAGAAACCCTAACTTCCATAGAGCATATCTCAGAAAGTATAGTGAAACAACATCTAAAGTTTTTACATGAGGTAATTTTTTATGTCTCCTCGGTTCTTTGAAAATTTCACAGTACGAAAAGTCCTAGAAAAAAGTTATAGTGAAAATGGAAAACCAACATGTTTGAAACTGATCTCAAGACCATTTGGAAACCTTAACTTCCATAGAGCATATCTCAGAAAGTAAAATGAACCAACATCTAAAAAATTTACTTGAGGTACTTATGTATGTCTCCTCAATTCTATAAAAAATCATAGTTCGAAAATTTCTAGATAAGAAGTTATAGAGAAAGTGTCAAGCTGACCTATTTGAAAAAGGTTTCAAGAGCATTCTGGAACCCTAACTTCCACATAGAATATCTCTGGAATTATAACAAACCAACATCTAAAATTTTGACCACATGTACCTAGATATATCTCTTTCATCTCTTAAATATTTTACAGTGTAAAACGTCCTAGAAAGTAATTTATAGTGAAAGTGCCAAACTGATCTGTTTGAAACCAATTTCATGAGAATTCAGGAACCCTAGATTCCACAAGGAATATCTCCAAAAGTATAGCAAACCAACATATCAAATTTTTACCACATGTACCCAAAGATCTCTCCTCCGACTACTCAAAATTTCACTCTCTGAAGCATCCTATAAAATAAGTTATAGTGAAAGTGCCAAGTTTACCTTAAACTGATTTCACAACTCTTCCCTTTTGGAATGATATTCAATCTTTGCTCATCCATTTTTCACACTCACACTTTCTCTCAATACTTTCTCTCAATACTTTCTCTTTTTATACTTTTTCATAACCCTTCATGAAGGGACATGTCCATTAATCAAATAATTAATTCCCTTTTTTATTTTACTTTTCCAAATACCATGAGAAAATACCCAAACCCATGGGTTTGAAACCACCATTTCACTTTTTACTTTTTCACATGCACCTCTTTTTTAATATGCTTGTAAGCCTATATATATAAATCAATATTGGAAATGTTGTGTGTATTGTAATGTTGTAATATTTGGACCGATGATATATATATAAGAAATGAAGTATAAGTACTACAAATTTGAACATGTTGCAGTCTCGGCTCTTGGAAAATAATTGTCCCACAAACATCACACTCCTCCATTAATGCATCATACCTCACCTCCTCAAGACAGAAGTCTCACAAATGGAAGAAGCCAATGCAATACGGTTAGCATATCTTCTAGGAGGTATACTCACCCTCAATAAATCTCTAGGGTTTCCTACATGCTCCTATGCATCCTACAATATCTAATTAATCCAACTCAATTTATTGAGTGCTAGAGTAGAATGTGAGTGCATAGCCATCCCTAATCTTACCACATCTACCCATGGATTTGATTCTTCTCTAAGCTCTAAATAATATTTTGGAAGAACAACCTCCTTAATTCCTTCAATATCTAAAGGAGTTACATGTGAACTAAAGGGCCTTACATCCTTTTAAAGCTTCACATATTAGTTCACCATAGTCTTCCATTGTGCTAGAATATCAATCTTGTAATAAATAGAAGTCTCACCATATAGAACAACACAAGATTCTCTCATAGCATCTCAAAAATACAAAGAACACTAACTACCTATGAATTTGAAACCTAGACCATAAAAAACCTAACAAAATCCATCATCACTCATGTAAACATCACATGCCAAAAATATCTAGACGCCACATCATGAGTTGTTCAAGACATCCTACAAACATAATCACATATCCATAAAATAATAACACAAGTAGACCATGTCTATCAAAATCACAATGATGAGCATCTGCATAAATCTCATCGATGCTGAAATAAAAATCTTTTGGTATAGGTGATAACCCATGTAGGGATATAAACCAACTTCAAACATGAGAATCTCTCTCATGCACATCACAATTTTTGACAACTAAACTATCAAACTTAACATGGTCACCTCCTCTTTCTAAGAGAATATTGAATCACTAGTAACATCAAGGTCAACTCCCTCTCCCTAAGAGAATCCAACATCAATATCCTTGTACCCTATAACACTCCCATCAATGGAAATATTGAAACATTCATTGATTCCACAATAGGTTTAAAACTTATCTCCATGAAATCCCACCATACATGATCTAAAATGTATACTCAAGACTAAGAGGCTCATCCAACTACTTTTTAGAATGTACAAGTGTAATGAGATCAACTAGCAATGTATAAAGTCCATCATCTAGCACACCTCGATCCAAATTCCTTAGAATTACTAGACTACAATCACTAATAGTGCAACATTATCCTTCAAATGAAGCTCTACACTGGAGCTCTTCCATACAAGAAACTAAAACAATATTGTTTTTTCAAACTATGAACAAATAAAACTTCATTCAACTCAAGAACACCTCCATATGGAATATGAAAGGAAATAGAGCCCAATCCTTTCACCAAATAAGTAGCATCAACACCCAACTCCACATATACCTCCTTCTTTCTCCCAAAACCTTCTAGACAATTTCATGTCATATGTCATATGTTTTGATGCTCCACTATCCATATTCCATCCAACACATGATAGAGTGTTAGGATATAAACACGATACCATGGAGAAAGTGGTATTATATTGAGATGATCCCTCATTCACTCTCACTACAGTACCATCTAAAACTTGTTTGGCCTTTCCCTTCTTCTTCTCTAAACACTGGCTAGCATAATTTCTCAACTGGTGACACCTAAAACTGTTCACCTTACTGATGTAAATATTCCTTATTACCCTTCATGTTCTCTTTCTTACTCCTTCTCCATCCTCCCAATAAAGGCTTTGTTTTCCACTTCCCCTCGCTTTGCTAAACAAGACTCCAACATGATCTCTTCTTGCACAATGTCATCCCAAATATTCATTAATGTAGGAAAATTATTACGAGCATCGACACCTTAGATAAAGGGCACCCAAGAAGAAAAAGACCATTCAAAACGATGGACACCAATTCCTTATCTTTCACCCTTATCCCTATGGCAAAAAAAATGATCTTTCAACTTTGTGATACCAACTACGTGTTGATGCAATGAATGGTAATACTCCTTACTCAAACATTTTCAAATCTCGTCAGGATAGGTGAGATAGGAGGAATATTACCCTAGTTTATAGCCTGTCAAAACTTTAATTAAACCTCAAGAAATGTAACTCTTGGATCACAATTTTTTTTAATATATAATTTTTATGTGTTTTATCTCAGTATCATAGCTCAAAACAATATGATACAAAGAAATAATAGAATGAATACGCAAATAAAGGAATAATAAATACATAAGTACAAACAAAATAATGATGTATGTAATAAAATATGAAATAGCAATATCCCAACAGTTCTCGAAGTGACAAAAAATCGGTGAAGCTTTTATTAATGCCAACTCTGAGTTACAACTGAAAATGTCATTTTCAGGTCCCTGCGAGGACCTGTACTGGAAAATTATTGGAAGCCCAAGATGTAATCAAAACTCATACATGGAGAACTAATGTCAAAAGAAATATCACAGTGCAAGATCAGTTTGGATCACTTCAAGTTACTTGTGCATCATCATTTTTAACTCTGCAAAACTTGTATTAATTAACATTGAATGACTTTAGAAATTCTTATTAAGCCAAAACAAACTTCAAGAAAATAAATGAACTTGGAGCATATCACCAATCAATGCCTCCTAGCATTTTCTTTGTCCCCTTCATAACAACCATGTGGTCAACAAGACAATTCAACTCTTATGAAAACTTAGAATGGAATGAAAGGATGAATATCTCACTCCTAACTTAGGCATGCCTTATCAATAGTCTTGTTTCTCTCTCTTTCTGTTGTTGAACTCCTTCCTTACTTTTATATCTTCTTTGAAGTAGTTAAGTAGTTAATCCACTTTTGTTTTTATATTTAATTAACTTTTCATTTAATAAAAGACATCTTAATTTAAAATAAGGGTCACAAATATGTTTTTATATTTTAACTAATAATAGGTGGGGTCCCACTATATTCTCGTATCTTTATTTTGCAAAATTTCCCTTGTAGATCCAAAAATAATTTGAATATATACATATTCAGCAGTACAAAATAAATCAATAAATGAGATTCATTAAAATAATCCCATGTCAACAAACACTTGTACCTCCCCATATATCAAAATAATATGATATTTTTTAGTTTTCGAAAATAAATATTATATATCTCTTGTTTGTTCAAAATAAAATATCATATGTCCAAAAATAAACATTGTCATGACATAAGTTAGAAGAGATGGGGATATTTCTTCTTAAAATAAATTTCCCTATCCTTCTTGCCTTCAAACTTTTAAACCAAATTTTAGATTGAACCCAAGTTGCATTTCTTTGAAAAAGAATGGTAATTTTTACGGGTTTAACCCGACACTCTCTTCCACTTGTTATCATTTCGATTTTGCAATCAAACTCTTCTTAGAACACAAAAATAAGCATGGAAAGTGATATAATGAACCAGTGACAACAACAAAAAATTTAGGGAATTGCAAAAGAAGTAAACCCACTGCAATTCTTTCCACCAAAACTTCTTTCAACCAATAAAAAGCATTTAAAACCATCTCCCTCAAAACATTTCTTCTATTTCACCACATAATTCTTTGTATATAGATGAAAGATAAGAGAAAGAAAAGCTTCATAATAGCAATCAACTACATAGCCTTGCTCATTCATTTAACAAAAAATTTGCTATAGTAATTCTCTCAAATCTGCATGGGTACATACGTCAACAAGAAGAAACCAATATTTGTACGATTACAAGTCCAAGTGGTTGCACAAGCTTCACGATTGCAACAATGAACATACTATATCCTGGAGCAAAATGCAGCACTATGCTACTCTCTCCACAGTCCAAAACCAAATGAACGATATCTAACGAATTCCAAATATGGAAAGGTAGGAATATGGTGGTCATAAATGGCCATTCGTTTCCAATTTAATGCATGGCCAACTCACAATGCACACACTTTGATATCCCATATAGTTTAAACCTCCATGTTATAGCGCCTTATGAAACCTTATCTTTCCGCAACAAATAAACAATTCATATCATAGCGCATGTTTATTACAATGTGAGTGTTGTTTATACATGGGATACCACAAAACTTAACTTATAACCAAACCATATTTCATGTGTGTGTTGAAAGCATGTCAATGTTATAACATATATATGTGTTATATGTTATGTTTGAACCATAATTCAAATGTCAAGCCAACAATAATACTTATATGTTCAACATAAGGTGAAACTTTATGCAACCTTTCAAAATGTTCATGCCACACAATTTTTTTTACACATAGTAAATGAAACATGTCACCATATATGCCTTCGTTGTTAGTATGTTGATCCATTGAGCCATGTATTCTTGAATTTTCATGTAATCTTTAAAACCATTGAGAGATGAGGCATACAAAACTGAAACACGTCATCATACCAAATGTCTCCTTTGTGTAATGAGAAACATGTTTACTCAAGCATGTTATTATGGATGCAATTAAATGTACCTTGAGGTAAATTTTTTTATGTAAAGAGATATCCCACACCGAAACTATGATAGATTGATACCATATCATAATGCAGAGAAAATGCAAGCCATACAATTTCAATTATCTTTTCTAGGGTACCCCCCCTATTATAGTTATTTCCTTAAGTCCTTTAAAGAATTATAAGTTTTGAAACTCTTTAAAAACTCTTTGAATAGGTGGATGAAGTATGATTCAACACATGGTGACTCCACAGGGTAGTCTAATATCAGTAGCTAGAACTCAAAATTTATTTTTCATTCTTAGAACTATTTGATTTTGATTTGTTGATTGTACTCTCTTCTCATGAATGATGTTTCAAACAAAATTTTAGCATAGAAGTTAATGCATGCCAATAGAAAAAACACTCATGGAAGGGGAGAAGGGAAAGAATAAAATAGGGAAGAACTGTATCAATCAATTTGCAACAATGTGGCTTAGCTAGTTTGGAATGTACTCGACAAAAACATTACAAACATAAGAAGGATAATCTATTTATCTTTTGTTATTTGCATTCTTCATTCATTCAGGTTAAATTAGCAAAAGTTTGCAAAACCAGTGAATAATAATGTAACTTGGTTGATCCAGTTGTCTGACTAAATCTTCCAGAAATAAAACTCAAGTAAGTGAAAAGAAAACCAAAATCAAAATATATACAAGAAAAACATGAAATAAATAAAAATATATACAAGAAACACTTCATATATAATCAATTTAGACTTTAATTTGGTTCAACATAATGTTTCAGATGTGAACCATTGATAGTATATGGAAATAACCTGTCATCTTTGTCTTTGATCAAGTAAGAATTATTTCCAATGACATAGGAAATTATGTAAGGGTTGAGACATAATTTCTTAAAATTTGAGTGTTACCCTTTATCTGCATGAGCGAAATCCCATAATAGCACCTTTTCACCGGTTACAAAAGTAGTTGATTTAGTTTTTTTATCGAAATATTTTTTTACAAATTGTTTCCTTTTCTTTAGATTATTAAGAGCATAACTTCTATGTTCTTCTAAGGCCAACAAAGCATTTAGTCTTTGAGGGATATCTATAGAATTCAACTCTTGAGCCTGCAAGGCTAATATGAGAGAGGTAAGTTCAAGTTCAACGTGCATGATGGATTCTTGACCATATAACAACTGAAATGGGGTATGGTCAATGCTCTTATTAGTGGTTATATGATGTTCCCATAAGGCATAAGTCAACAAGGTGTGCCATAGGCAGAGTTTTTCATCAATTATTTTCTTCAAAATTTTAACCATATTTTTATTTGTTAACTCTGCTTGCCCATTTCCCTAAGGGTAATACGTTGATGAAGTGAAATGTTTCACTCCAAAATTACTAAGGAATTGAGTCAATTTTCGAGATATGAAAGTTGGTCCATTATAATAAAAAAAAAATGATCTCAATTGGAAGACCAAATTGAGAGAAGATATTTGTTTCAAGAAATAATATTACTTGTTCATCTTGTGCATGTTTAAGAGGAACCACTTTAGTCTGATGTATAAAGTAATATATGGCAGTTAGGATAAAAACATGACCCTCGGAAGATGGAGGATTAATTGGTCCAATAAAGTCTAATCCACATATAGAAAATGGAAAATCAGGTATGACTGGTTGTAAAGGATGACATAAAAAAATTCTCTATCAACAACTTTTTGACATTCATTAAAAGCTTGTACAAACTTGTATGAGTCTTTAAATATAGGAGGCCAATAATATCCAATTCTTAAGATTTTATGTGCAGTAGCTTTAGCAACAAAGTTCCCACCAATGCGAATATCATAATCTATTGATCCATGAACTTTTCTCAAAATCATTTGGGTTGGTGTATCATCAACACACCGTAACAACAATATCAACATTCCTATGAAAGAGTGAAGTATTTAAAATTAAATATTTGGAGGCCTCAAGACGAGTCCTCCATCGTTCATGATGCTTAAGATTATCAAGACATTTTTTATATTGAAAATAATAAATTATATCACGATACCAGGGATGTCCTACTAGATCAAGATTCTCATATTCAATTAGGAATAATGTAGATAAGGCATCTTCATTATTTTCAGAAGAATATCCTGGTTCAAAATGTTGAGCTAGGTGTAGAGCTAGATCACGTCCCTTGATTGTATTTGTAGTAATCGTGAAATTGTGTTCTTGGATTTTGGAAATCCAATGTGCAAGCTATCCATATAGATAGGTTTTTGAAACTAAAAATTTGATTGCAAGTAAAGGGACTTTTACCTGAGTATGCTTACCAAGAATGAAATGATGAAATTTCTCAATAGATTTAACAAGAGAAACCGTATGTTTTTCAATTAAGGTATATTTAAGTTCATCTTCAGATAAACTTTGACTCATTTAGTCTATTGGTTGTTCATTATTATGATCATCTTTTTGAAGAAGAATTGCAGAAACAACTTCTTCAGTAGCATTGGTATATACGATAAATTCTTTTGTAAAATCAGTCTTTTCCAATACTGGTGCAGAACCAAATTGTATTTTTTATTTCTACAAATTCTTTTCCAATAGTATCATTCTAGGAAAAATCTCGATCTTGTTTTAACAAATTATGAATTGGTTTCACCATTCTATCAAAATCAGATATAAATCTTCCGACGAAATTCATCTTACCCGTGAATGATTGAATTTATTTTTTGGAAGTTGGAGTTTGAATATTTTGAATGGAAATAACTCTCTTTGGATCAATATTGATGCCCGGATTTGACACAATATGTATTAGGAGTTTTTCTACAGTGACACCAAAAATGGATTTTGTAGGATTTAATGACATACCATATTTTATGCAACAAAGAAAAACTTGTCTAAGATGATCAAAGTGATCTTCTTAGATTTTATTATATAAAGTTAAGTCGTCAAGATAAATTTGAATAATTTTACCAATCAGATCATCAAAATATATTTGCATAGCTTGTTGCAAAGTGACACCTGCATTGATTACCTTAAAAGGCATGTGCTCATAAGAAAATGTGCCCCAATGTGTATTGAAAGTAGTCTTATATTTTTCAACTCTCTTGATGAATATTTGATTATACCCTGAGAAACCGTCAAGAAGTGACATCATTTGAGATTGTGCTACTTGCTGTAAAATTAATTCCATATTAGGAAGAGGAAAATTGTCTTTAACACTTTCCCTATTCAAGGCACGAAAAATTAACACATAATCTTATATCTTCATTATTCTTCCATACTAGGACAAAATTTGAAACGCATTCTAATATTTAACATGGAAATTTATGTGAGCAACTAAAATATTATCAATCTAAGTGAAGGACTTATCATTCTTTGTCTTTGTCTTACTAGCTTCGCTTCTTATTTAATATGAATTGTGTGTTGTATTACACTCAGGTCAAATCCATGCAAATCTTCATAGGACCATACAAATACATCATGAAATTCATGAAAAAGATTCATGAATTTATTTTTCTCTTGTTCTGAACATTGAGATCCAATTTTTAAAAACTTTGGATCCTCTTGAGTCCCAATTTTCATAGGAATAGTCTCACTTGTTTTTCTTTTTGATTCCTCCTCTATGATTTTATTATGATTACTTACATCGCTAGATGAGAATGAGTTTTCCAAAGGGGTTAATCCTTTGGGAAACTTGTTATATTCCAAGGAAATAATTTCTTTCTTTTCCAGGCGCTCATTCTGCAAGAAGGAACACATGCTTTCATCATCAAAGAAAACTTTCCAAGATTCAATGTTTTCTGGAAAATGAGGACGATATAGAGACATAAAAGTACAATATGGTCTTTCAAGGAGTAATTTCCTTGTAGGACTAGCTGCGAAAACAACCAACCTATCTTCCATTGAATTTAGATCTCTTCTTATATGAGTAATATTGAAAGACGATAGATTAGAAATTAGTTTACAAACAACTTGTGTATATCTCTTTAAAATCTTGTTGGATGGGGTATATATTTTCTTAACCAAATTAATGATAAGCTTTGAATCCCCCCCCAAAAAAAGATGATAACAACCCAAATTAAAAGCATTTTCTATTCCAAGCACCAAGACTTCAAACTTTGTCACATTATTAGTACATGCAAACACTAACCTATAAGAAAAATTATAGATTTTTCCTATAGGAGGGTAAAGTACCATAACAACTCCATTTCCTCACTAAAAAATGCACCATCAAAATGCATATGCCACATGCCATATTCGGGATCGAGAGGTTGTGTGACAAAATTATCATCTTCTTCTAAAAATATAGAATACACATCGATATATTCTTCAACAAAATTTACATGTGGTTGAGGCACTCTTTCAATATATGGTGAAATTTGTCCTTCACGAAGTACAATAATATTTTTTCCATTTTTAGGAAGTGACATATGTGTTCCATCCAATGACATGTATCCACCAATTAAAGCTTTCCATTCCTTTCCTAGAATAATAGAGTAATTGCTTATTGGCATATATATGAATTGTATATTGCAGGTAGTCCTAATTTCAGGATGTGCACACAACACCAAAGTTACATCTTTAATTTCACCAATGGTAGCATGTTGTTGACTATTATATGATAACATGGTTTTTTGAATTTTCATTGGTGCATGAAAGACCTAATTCTTCCATAATGATTTTGGACATAACATTGGGACCAGATTCCCCATCAATTAGACAACAATGTGCAATTTTATCCATGATCTTCATTGAAACATAAAAAAAAAAAAGAGGATTTTAAGAAGGGTTCCTAGGATTATAAACACCTAAATTATTTACATACAATTCTTCTTCATCTTGTTCCTCAATTAAACTTGCAACAATATAAGTATTACCTTCCCTAAAATCCTTAAGATGTTTTTGTTGCTCGGGAATTGTTACCATATCTAATAAAGAAGAATATTCCTTAATATTAGCTAATCATTTTAAAATATTATACTTTGATGAAGAAAATGAGGTTGGATTTACCTTGGGATATTGAGTACCCCTTGCAGTTTGAGAATTAGTTTGATGAGAGGATGTACATGGGGAAAAAGTGGTTTTTGAGGACACCCTTGTTCTTGTTTTGATAAGATTTATTTCGTGTATCAACCATCATTACATCCACTTCAGGAGACAAATCTAAAGAAACAATTGTAGAATCAGACCTTTCCCAAAAATCCATTCTCTTGCATTCCTTCTCACTTCACAAGTATTTTCGTCATGACTTTCTTCACATAAATTACACCATGCCCTCGAGATTATCACCTTAGGTTGAAAATTTTGAGGCTGATTTCTCAAGGTAGCTTGTGTGGAGGTTTCTGCAGAGGTTGAAGCTACACCCTTTCTCTCAAAAGAAGACATCATATTGATCATGTCTTGTACAAGATGCAATACAGTTGACATAATTTGACATATCAATCTACTTATTGTGATCTTCAAAAAGGAGACTTGTTCTTGTCAAATGTTTTTTGAATTCTAAACAAGTTTGCAAAGATGATCCTAGACTATTTGCATTTTTCTCTTCTAATCTATGAAAATAAGAATAAGGTAATTCATTTCAATAATGCATAAAATTTGCTTGATTATGAGGTCATATAATCTCGGGGATTTGATTATACAATTTAGTGAAACATAAATTAAAGGACTTGATTGTTTCACCTTTGTTATAAACCAGATTGTTATAATCTCTCAACAAATTTGTTAGAATTTGGGGTTGTCCATAAGCGGACTTAAACCAATAGCATAAAACATCCCAAGTTGAAAATACCTTAGCCGGTAATTCAAAAAAATATGCAATAGCCTTCCCTTCCAAAGAGTTTACGAATAATCTCATACATGTTTCATTATCATTCACCCCTATATTATGACATGCATTAGAGAATGCAAAAAAATGTTCATTGAAAGATATTGTTCCATTGCCAGAGAATTTGGGCAAATGATCCTTAAATTTTGGAAGAGGATTGGTTGTTGGATTTAGATTCAAAGGAGAAGATGCATGCCAAGGAATAGTGTTAGCATATTCTTCGAATTTGAATAAACTATATTGTTTGATTAACTTTGCAAGATTTTTTGTAGATTGAACATGATTGAAATGGTTGTACATGAGGAAGTGGGTGTTGGAAATTGTTTTTTCATATATGTCAAAGGATGTCATTGATATCACAAACGGGGGGAGATTGATTGTTATCAATGATAAGGGGAGACTATTTAAATTATGCAAATAATTTTTGTTTACCCTGGAGAAGAAGTGATTGTGAGAAAATACAACAAAGGACGTGCACAAGCTTAACGAAGAATGGAAATTGGACGTGATAGAGGAGCAACAAGAAATCAAGGAACAAAATGACCCTGCAAATTCTAGGTCCAAGGATTGAAACAGAAACAAGAATCCATGGACATACATAAGAAGAAGAGTTAAGTGTTGATATTGCATTGAAGGCAAGGTGATAGTAAATGATTGATCCAAGTGACTTCATACCACACATGCATAAGGAGAAGTCATGCAATTGGAAGGTGGATGAGATGATCTCATTATAGGTCTAGGAAAAAATAAGTTTGGTAAAGGAACCATAATTGAAGTCTGAGGGTGCAAGTAATATTTTCGCAAAATGATATATCCTACATTTGTTGGAAAAACATAGTTCAAAAGGTTTATATTGAAAAAAAAGTACATAGTTTGAATATAAATGATGAGCTACAAAATCCTACGCGAAACATTAAATTTTGTCGTAAAGAACCATGGACCCAGAACATAACAAATCCTAACCATTCATCTCCAGAGATCAATGGTTAGATCAAAGATGGAGGTCTCAGACTTGGTGGGCCAACTCATTCACGTTAGAGCTAGGATAGAAACCTCATCAATGCCACGTGTCTAGTTAGATGAATGCCACATGAGAGGGATTCCAAGTCAGTGGAATAACAAGACTCCATGTAGATACCACGTACAATACCATGTATCTGGACAAATGTTGATGCCATGTCATGTAGTATAGAATAATATGTCCACATGGCAGCCACGTCATCTGCAACAATAGAAAAAGAGATTTGGGAAAATGAATAAGTATCAAAGCATCGCAGAGATAGTGAGCACAATAGAGAATCGATAATATGTGAAGAAATTAGCTCAAACTCGCGGACCCATGGTGACATCTTGAGAAATGGATAAGTACCAAAAATCGGTCAGACAAAGATGAATAATGAGGCAAGTTTCGTATATTTGTTGCCCACGGTAAGAACTTGAAAATTGATGAAGTGTCAAAATGAAGTGAAGATAATGAACACGACAGAGAATTGGGAGCATGAGAAGAAATGAGTGTCAACTCCTGGACCCATGGAAGGATATCAAAAAATCGAGTAAGTGTCAAGGATCAGTCAAACATATGAGGCCATGCATAAGAGAAGAATAGAAATGTATCGTGGACCCACAGTAGGAGTTTGAAAATCGACTAAGTGTCAAGAATCGATCGAATGATCCAGGAGGTCGCCACTTGTCACAGATCATATGAATTAGGAGGTTTCCACATGTTACAGATCATACAACCTTGAGGGTGAGAGATCCAATGTCTCATAATGTCTTGTAGAATCATGGTGAAATACTTATAAAAAAATTTAAGTATGGGTGAAAAATGAGTATGGAGGAACTTGAGGGCGTAATTTGGAGGTCGTGGAAATTTGAAATAAAGAAGAAATGTACCTTAAACCCGTGGCAAATCCATCAAAATGAGATCAACGACTGAGATTTAATTGAGAATACGATTGAACGATGGTTGTGCATTGTGGTAGCATAGTGGTCCTGATATACTAAGAAAATATCAACAAACGTGATCAACGCATGGAAATATCGGACATATATTGAACGTTGAAGTTGTGTTGCTTATTTTGAAGGGAAGAGAACATATCAAAAACCACGATTTATTTGAGGGATCACATCCGAAAAATGATGAGTGTTGACATTTGCACTATGGTCTGAGAGCATATCACACATGGAATCAAAGGGGGTCTATGTTGGTTTTGAAGGATTGTTGATAGCCCGCTTTTTAGAAGGTCTGGAGACGACTCGATGGACATACATTCTTATGTGGACTAACTCTTGAGGATATGAAGTGCATAAATAACAATGATATCTTTGTTTTTATGAGAGTAGTGAGTGTATGGGAGTGAAGTGGATCATGTGAAGATAAGCTCTAAAGATTCGAGGCCCGAGGATGCCAGAGAATGAAAATAAGATAATTTGAAGGTGTCAGGGTGGTGCAAGGGAGAGGATCGATTTCCTCATCTTCTTAACATGTTGGTACCTACAAGATTGGTGTCTGCATACTGTAAGTGGGTGCTTATAGTGAGCATCTGTGTCCTCATCTTTGTAACAGGTTGGTGCTTGGAAATTTGGTGCTTGCAAACTATAAGTGGGTGCATATAGTGAGGATTGGTGTCTTCATCTTATAAACAAGTGGGCACATGTCAGATTGAGTTGTAAGTGGGTGCATACTGTAGGGATTGATGTCCCTCACAGTTTGGATCCTATAAAGAATGTAATTCTTGTTTAAATATAAGAAAAAACTTTGTGGTTTTCTCCCTTATTAGGTTTCCACATAAAATACATATGTATTGTGACTTTGTAAATATATCTGTACTGTGACTTTGTATTGATATCAATTGGCATGGTTAATTCTCTACATTGCCTATGTTTAATTATGTGATGACTAGTTAAATCGTAATGAGAAAAATTGTTAAATTTGTTCAATGTTGAATCACACCCCCCCCCCTCTCAATATTGGTGTATATTCTAACAATTGGTATCAGAGTGGGTTCCTTTAGAAATAGTGTAACCACTAGAAGGTGAATTTGTGCAACACAAATGGATAAACATGAAGTCTTTTCCACAAAAAAAGCTCCATTATTTGATGGATCAAATTATGCTTTATGAAGCATAAAAATGAAAACCTATTTGATGTCACTTGGGTGTGAATTTTGGAGTGTAGTTGAGAATGGTTACATCACCCCAAAAACTCCATTGGTTGATACATATGAAAAGAGGCTTTGTAACAATAACTCTAGGGCCAAGAAAACAATTATGTGTGGTCTAGAAAAATCAGTATTTGTCAAAGTAATACATTTTCGTTCAACAAAAGAGGTACATGACAAGATACATAAAACATATGAAGGGGGTGGTAAGGTCAAGAAGGAAAAACTACAAATCCATAGAGTACATTATGAGGCCCTTGAGATGAATGAATAAGAGAGTATTGTAGCCTATTTTCTTTGTGTAGATGAGATTGTCAACACTATCAAAGGATTGGGTGAAGAGATTGAAGAAACCATCATTTTGGAAAAAGTGCTTAGAAAACTTCCATCAAGATTTAATCCAAAGATATCTTCCATTGAAGAATTAAAATACCTAGACAAGATGATAATGGATGAGTTGCACAAAATCCTAACTACATATGAAATGAGGCTAGAATAGGATAAACCAACAAATCTATCAAGGGAGTTAGGAGCCTTCAAGGCATCAAAGAAGATAGATACAAAAGAATACAATATGGGTGACAACTCAGATGTGAATCAGACGCAGAAGAAGCTAACTTTGTCAGAAAGGTCAAGAGGGGAACGAGCAAATACAATATAAGCTTCCCTTCAAATTCTTTAACTATGGATAAGTAGGACACTTTGCTAATAAATTTCCTTATGCAAAGAATGGAAACAACATTGTGAAAGAAGATTCTAAGTATAAGAAGGGTAAGACTAAAAAGAAGAAAAAGTTCTATAGACAAAATAAGAATCTATATACCAATGAAGACAACAACTCATCTGATGATAGTGATAGTGAAATTGAAGAAATTATCTTTATTGGTGTATAGAAATAGAATGATGGAAATGCATACCTAACATAAGAATAATACTCTGATATTGACATAGAAGTAGATCTTGAAGGAGAGCTCATAACTTCTCTAAATGAAATTGAGGAATTAAGGAAAAAGAAAGGGCTACTAAAGGAGAAATTGAAGAAGTACAAAAAAAAAATGCTTGATTTAAAAGAAAGCTTTGATGAAATTGAAAATATCACCATCAACTTAAAAACACAAGTAGAATAAGCAAAGAGAATTGGAGTAGTCTTAAGATCCCAACTAAAAGGAAACGAAGATAGTTGCAATAGTCTAGAATATGAAATTGTCTATCCAAGAAAGGAGTTGGAAAAATCATATACCAACACAAAATTCAAAAAGAGATCTACAACCTTGAATGAAATGATAACTCGTCAAAGATCACCATTTGACAAGACTGGTCTTGGGTACAGTGAAAAGGAGGATGCTAATGAAGAAGCCTCAACCTCTTCAAAACAATAAAGTAAAGAAAGGACCAAGAGTTATGATGATATAATCAAGAATTCTATCGAGGTTGAAGAAAACAGGAATGAAGATCAATATGTTCCACATAAGACAATTATTCCTTACAAGGAAAAATTCAGGAAGCCTCTCCCATCAAGATGGAACCACAAAATCAAGTACCAAAATTCTTTCTTTGTCTAATTGTTACTCTTGCAATGGTTTTGTTCATAAGGAAATAGATTGTAAAATAAATGTAAGAGATAGTTATATGAGGAACAACAACAAAGATACCCATGGATTCTCAAGGAGAAGTTACAACTCATTCTCCCCTTTGTTGAACTATAACATAATGTGTTATAACTGTAATAATTTTGGGCATATAAAAAAATTATGCAAAAGTGATTTCAGAAAATATGAGAAAGAGGAAGCCCCAACAATCATGAAAATAAATCAGGAACAAAAGAGATAAAAATCCTTTTTCATTCAAGTTGCACTTCATGCACAAAAGAATGAGGATAAGTGGGTCGTCGATAGTGGGTGCTCTAGCCACATGCTATGACACATAAAAAAAAAATATTACCCTGAAGAAGAATGAAGATAGTGTTACCTTTGGAGACAATGGCAGGTCAATGATAGTTGGAAAAGGCACTCTTAGTCTTGACAATGGAAGAGCTAAAGTTGAAAAGGTTCTATGTGTTGAAAACTTGAAACATAATCTTCTTATAATTAGCTAGATGTGCGACCAAGGGTACACTCTTACTTTTGACTCTCGAGAATGTGAGATCAGAAAAGAAAATTCAAGAAATATGGTTGTAAAAGAAATCAGGATTCCAAACAATGTATACATTCTTGATTAAATTAATGGAGAAAAATGTTTCATGGGGCGGATACATGAAATTTGGCTATGGCATAAAAGAATGGGTCATATGAACTTTAAAAACTTGGTAAAAATCAATACCAAACAAGCAATAAGAGATATTCCAAAGATCACAAAACCCTCCAACACCGTTTGCAAGTAGTATTGACATGGATAACAATCAAGAGTGAACTTCAAAACAAAGGAATATACAACTTTCAAGCCATTGGAACTTGTGCATACAAATCTATGTGGATCAACTAGAACAAAAAATCTGCAAGGAGAAAACTATTTTATGTTTCTCATTGATGATTATACAAGAATGACTTGGGTTTCCTTTCTCAAAAATAAATATGAGGTGTAAGTATTCAAAGCTTTAGTTGAAAATGAAACTGATTTGAAAATCAAATTCTTAAAGTCAAATAATGGAGGCGAGTTCACGTCTAATGAATTTGAAGAATTCTTTGAAACTTATGGAATAAAAAGACAATATTCAGCTGCAAGAACTCCTCAACAAAATGGAGTAGTTGAAACAAAAAATAGACATGTACAAGAAATCTCCAGGATAATGTTAAATGAAGCAAAACTGTCATATAGATTTTGGAGAGAATCAATTTACACTGTTGTCTACATTCTAAACAAAGGGAAAATAAGACTCAACGGTGACAAGACACCCTATGACCTATGGAAAGGCTAACCAACATCTGCCAAACACTTCAGAATATTTGGAAGAAAGTGTTACATAAAACAAGATGATTTGGATCTAGACAAGTTTGAATCAAGAGTAGATGAAGGCATTTTTCTTGGATATTCATCAAGAAGCAAAGCCTATAGATGTTACCACAAAATACTGCAGAAGATTGTTGAAAGCGTTAATTTCAAAATAGATGAAGAACTGCCACACAAGAACAAACTAGAAGCAGACAAAATATATTTCAACAAAGAAGAAGAAGAAGAAGAAACAGAACACCAAGATACACAAAAACCATCCATGTTTGTGTAGAAAAATCATCCAGAACACTGAATTCTTGGTGATAAAAATGCTCAGACTCGTACTAGGAAAAACTTGGAAAGCATTTTTGAACAGGAAAATCTCTCTTTATTGTCCAAAATAGAGCCCAAATGCTTTGCAGAAGATAGTAATGATCAACATTGGGTAAATACTATGGAAGAAGAATTAAACCAGATTGAGAAAAATCACACATGGGAACTTGTGCCAAAACCCAAAGATAAAAATGTCATTGGTACACAGTGGGTATTCATAAATAAGTTGAATGAAGATGAAAAAGTAGTAATAAATAAAGCGAAACTGGTCTGTAAAGGGTATACTCAAGTATAAAGTATCGAATTCAAAGAAACCTTTTCGTCTGTTGCAAGACTAGAAGCCATTGGAATGTTTTTGGCATTTGCAAGCTTCAATAATTTTAAGGTACATCAGATGGATGTCAAGTCAACATTCCTTTTAGAGGAAGAAGTGTACATTGAACAACCTGAAGGATTCTTGTTGTCAGAAAATGAAGATTATGTTTCCAGATTGAAGAAAGCATTGTATGGATTACAGCAAGCTTCTAGAGCATGGTACTCAAGACTTCAAAAGTACTTGCAACAACAAAGTTTTAAAAAGGGAATAACATATAACAATATTTACATAAAAATAGACATTGTAGAGATGCTAATCATTGTATTTTATGTGGATTATATCATTTTTGGAAGTAATGTTGATAGAATGAATCAAAAGTCTATAGAAGATATGCAAAACGAATTTGAGATGTCCATGCTTGGATAACTATCCTTCTTCCTAGGATTGCAGAATTATCAAACCAACAAAGGTATATTCATTTCTCAGACAAAATATATGAAAGATATGTTGAAGAAGTTTGGAATGGAAGATTGTAAACATGTCAGCACACCTATGGTCATTGGTGTAAGCTAAGTAAAGAAGATGAGTCAAATGAAGCAAATCAGACCCTGTATAGATCAATGATAAGCAATGCCATGTATGTAACAACTTCAATACCAAATATTATGCACAAAGTAGGGTTAGTTTGAAGGTTTCAAGAAGCACCAAAGGAAACAAATGTATTAGCACTAAAAATAATATTTAGATATTTGAAAGGCATGTTAGACTTTGGTTTATGGTATCCCAAGAGAAAAGACATTACTTTGACAATTTACACATATGCAGATTGGTCAGGTAGTGTGGATGACAGAAAGATCACCAATGGTGGAGCATTCTTTACAGGAAATAGATTAGTGTCCTGGTTCAACTAGAAGCAATCATCAATCTCACTATCTACAACAGAAGAAAAATATATTGTAGAAACAACATGTTGTACACAAGTACTATGGATGAAACGAACACTAAAATATATTTAGGTAGAGTATAATTAATGAATATCAATATTGTGTGACAATAATAATGCAATAAATATCTCCAAAAATCCTATCATGCATTCAAAGACAAAGCACAGTCCAATCAAGTATTATTTCTTAAGAGAGAAAATCACATAACAAAATGTCAAGCTAGAATATATTAGCACAAAGGAAAAAGTTGTTGATATATTTACAAAGCCTCTTCCTGGAGAAACATTTGAGTATCTAGGACAAAAGTTGGGGGTGGTCCCATTCCATCCACTCATTAAATCACTACAAGACAAGCACCAACTCAGGAGAAGATGCAGGAAGAAATAGGGTTGTTGGTCGCAAAGCAAAGAATAAAGAGTAAAGTGAAAGGGGGAGGAAATCCCTTTTCCATTGATGTTAAAGGGGGAGAGTACAAAGAAAGGGGGAGATTTTCATAATGAGAGACATACAGGAAGTACCAAATAACAAAGTGTTGTCATCAATGGAAAAGGGGGAGTTTTTTGGAAATTGCGTTGACATTGATATCATAGGCAAGGGGAGACTGATTGTTATCAATGATAAGGGGAGAGTATTTAAGTTATGAAAATATTTTTTGTTTACCCCAGAGAAGAAGTGATTGTACGAAAATAAAACAAAGGGCATGCACAAGCTTAACAAAGAATGTTAATTAGATGCAATAGAGGAGCAACAATAAATTGAGGACTGAAATGTCCCTGCAAATGATAGGTCCAAGGATCGAACCAGAAACACAAATCCATGGATAGACAAAAGAAGAATATTTAAGTGTTGAGCTTGCATTGAAGGAAGGATGACAATAAACCGTTGATCTAAGTGAATTCGGACCACACAGAAATAAGGAGAAGTCTTGCAACTAGAAGATGGACGAGATGATCCTATTATAGGTCTAGGCAGCAATAAGTTTGGTAAAGGAACCAAAATTGAAGTCTACGGGTGCAACACAATATTTTCTCAAATTGATATATCCCACATTTGTTGGGAAAACAGAGTTCAAAAGGTTTATATTGAAAAAGTAAAAGTACATAGTTTGAATATGAACGATGAGCTATATAATTCTACGTGAAACATTAAATTTTTTCATAAAGAACCATGGACCTAGAATAGGATAAATCTTGACCATTCATCTCCAGATATCAATGGTTAGATCAAAGATTAAGGTCTGAGACTTGGTGGTCCATCTCAACCATGACAGAGCCATGATAGCAACCTCATTAGCGCCACATGTTCAGTAAGATGAATGCCACATCAGAGGGAGTCTAGGTCAGTGCAATAACAAGTGGTTATGCAGATACCACGTACAGTACCACGTATCAGGACACATGTTGATGCCATGTCATCTAGTACAAAAGAATGCATCCACATGAAGCCACCTCATCTGCAACATCAACAAAAGAGATCTCAAAAAATGACTAAGTATCAAAGCATCATGAAGATAGTGAGCACAACAAAGAATCGAGAATATGTGAAGAAATGAGCTCAAACCCATGAACCCATGAACCTCCAGAGAGATCTTGAGAAATGCATAAGTACCAAAAATTGGTTGGACAGAGATGAAGAATGAGGCAAGTTTCATAGATCCACCTCCTGCGGTAAAAACTCGAAAATTGACTAAGTGTCAAAATGAAGTAGAGATAATGAGCACGTCACAGAATCAAGAGCATGAGAAGAAATGAGTGTGAACCCACGGAATCACGAAAGGATATCAAAAAATTGACTAAGTTTCGAAGATCATTCAGGCGGACGAGGCTATGAATAAGAGAAGAATGGAAATGTATCGCAGAACCAAGGTAGGAGTTCAAAATTCGACTAAGTGTCAAGAATTGATCGAATGGACGAGGAGGTCGCCACTTGTCACAAATAGAACGGTTCAGGAGGTCACCATGTGTCACAAATCAGACATGTAATGTCCCACATCTCATCCAGGGAATGCTACTTGCAGAATACACATATAAAAACAAAATTTCTTCTTGTTGATTTATCTATTGTATCTTACAAGCTACGATTTAATTCACAATTTAAACTAGAATTGGATACCCATAATGAAATGCATCTACAACACTTTAAATGAACATGAATGCAACAAATAAATCATTCAAAACAACAATAAACCATTCACATACATAGATTAATCAACAACAATTAGACTCGATAATTAACTCATAAAATAGATAAACACTTATCTTTGTAAAATGTTTATGCAACCAGTTGTTTGGGAAGGATGTTCCACCCAACCATAGACATGTTGTTATAAATATCAACTGCAATTCACCCCTAAGTTGGGGCTAGGAATCCACAAGAGAAGGGTGCCTCTAACAATCCCACTGGTATTCTTCTACACATATCCCAAATTCCTTCTAGCTATTTTCCTCTTGACCTACCCAACCCAAGGAATGTACCCCTTCACTGCTCTCATTCCATCAGGCATCCCATTAGTTTATCAAGGTATCTTTGGCTCATGTAGCTAGGAAAATATCTATTGGGAACTCAAGGGAATTCACTGCCAGGAAAACCACCAGTAAAAACAACAACAAACACTTGTTGACACAGTGAAACTCACTCGGGATTTCACTCTTCAGGCCTGACAACCTGGTTCTTCAATTTCCTACTCCAAAAATGCTCCATCATGCTCCTAAATTCGCCCAACCTCCTTGCTCCAACTCAGGTGCTCTTTTTCCTTTCTTTCTGCTTTTTTTTCATGTCCATTTCCCTCTGTAAAATATGTCTCCAACAACCCATATGAATTTCCTCTATCTTCCCCAGACCATTGACTACTCACTCTGCCCAATGTTGATTTCTTATTCCCAATGCTTTCCAATAACTATGGGATGTGACTCTCACACCACCCTCTTACATGAGTTTAATGATTGGGTTCTCACACACTAAAAAAAAAATTAGAATTCTCTCCCAATGATAAATAAATTCAGAAAATTGGATTTGGATTAATACCCATAAACCATTTCCCTTTGTTCCCCCTCTTAGACACTCTCTTCTCTTGTGGAAAAATCATCCCCCATATCTGTCCATATTCCCAGCAGCTGACATCACTTTATGTTTATAAAAAAACATAAAATACATTCTTCATATTACATCGCTTGGACACAACCATAATCATATCTATATTATTCATTAATTATACTAAGGATTATAGTGGGGATGTTACATTCCACCTCCCCTGCAATTGTGCATCGTCCTCGATGCACAACACATGTCGAAAACATATACAATTTTACATTACAATGTTTAGAAAATAAAACAAATTTATGCAAGTTTTACCCTCCAACAATAGTCCCAACCATAATCTCTTATTATTATCAACTTACTGACCCAACGAATGCACCCCCTTCACTGCCTTCATTCCATCGAGTTGCATCGTTATTTTATCTAGACTATCAACGCTGACCAACAATTTCTGAGATGTGGTTATGAAACTAGCTGCCCAAAAATGGAGTCTTATATTTTTCAGCTTCTATTTTCTTCAAAATTGACAAAAAATTGTGGGTATTCCTCCCGCATAGTTTCTTTATACTCCCATGTTGCATCTTCAGGACCATAGCAGGTCCATTGAACTTTTACCAACCCTATGGATTTGTTTTCGAGCACTTTGAATTTTTAATCCATGATGCCTATTGGTTCCACCAGGATCACAATCCAATCAATTATGTGGTTAGGGTCAGACATGTATATCTTTAATGACGATACATGAAAAAAATTATTCACTCTCATGGATGCAGGAAATTCTAGCATGTATGAAATTGAACCTATCTTTTCTAATATTTCGAAAGGCCCACAATATATCACTACCAACTTTGGGAAGAAACCCAATATTATCAAACTTCTTTTCGCTTTCACTTTTAGGAAAAAATGTTCCCCCACTTTAAAATCTATGAAAAAAAAATTCTTGTCTACTCAACTTTTCTTCCTGTCCTAGGAAGCCTTTAAATACTGCCTGATCTTTTCATATGTTCTTCCATTTCTTTTAACAATTCTGGCCCAATGATAGCTTTGTCTACTAGGTTATCCCAACTTACTGGTGTGTTACATTTCCTGCCATACAAAGCTTCAAAAGGACTCATTTTTAATGAGGCTTGATACCCATTATTATAGGAAAAATCCTCTAAGTGGATGTAGTCTTCCCATTTTGATGGTTGGTCCATCACATACATCCTAAGCATGTCTTCAATTATCCTATTGGTCCTATATGTTTTCCCATCTGACTTTGGGTGATATATTGTACTAAGATTCAGATTCGTCCCAAAGCCTTTGAATAAACCTTGCTAGAATTTGGATGTAAACTTGGAATCTCTATCTAAAACTATTTCCTTAGGCACTCCATGTAGCTTGGAAACTTCTGTCATATAGATTTTTGCAATGTTTGTTGCCTTATGTGTTGTCTTTACGAGAATAAAATGTGTTGCCTTAGTCAATTTGTCCACCACCACCATGATGGAATCATGTTGCTTCACTGTTATGGGAAACTTTGTAATAAAATCTATTGTGATTATTTCTCATTTCCATTCTGAAATGGTGAATGGTTGCAGCAACCTCGTTGGATGCCTATGCTCTGATTTTACCTTTTGTTACTCTATACACCAAGCTATGTAGTCATCCACTTCTTTCTTCATTCCCAGAAAAAAAATGTTGGCTCCTTACAACTATAATGGATTTCAGATATACTGGGTGCCCAACATATGGAACATTTTGCATTTCTCTCAACACTATATTTTTCAACTCCATGGAATTTGACACATACACCTTGCCCTTGTACAAGAGGATTCCATCCTCTTTCAACTCATTGTTTTAAATTTTTTATTTGAATTTTCTTATTGTAAGTTTTATTTTATTTGCAAATAAAGTTGATCTAAATTTGTTGCTTCAAAATTTGTATCCGTTAAATTTGTCATGTACATGCTCATGGCTGAAACATGCAATTCATGATCCCTTTTGATAAGTGCATCAACCACCTAATTTTCGTTATCCTTTATATGTTTAATTTCAAAATCATACCCACTAAGAAACTCCAGCCATCTAGTTTTTCTGGCATTTAGTGTTGGTTGTCCAAATAAATATTTCAGGCCATAGTGGTCAGTTCTTAGCTAAAACCTCTTCCCCATGAGGTAATGTCTTCACATTTTCAATGCATGTACAATGGTTGCTAACTCTAAATCATGAGTAGCATAATTTCTCTCATACTCCTTTAGTTTTCTAGATTCAAAACATACCACATGATCATTTTGAATGAGGACTCCATCGAGCCCTTCCTTGTACACATCTGCGCACACCACAAAGTCTTCATCTGGATCTACAATATTTAATATGGGTGCACTTGTCAAGATGTTTTTCAACTACTGAAAACTTCCTTCACATTTTGGAGTCTATTTGAATTTCATTCCCATCTTTTGCAATGAAGTGATTGGGCTTGCAATCTTTGAAAACCCATTTATGAATCTTCGGTAATAACTGGAAACACCCATAAATGATTTGACCTCCATCACATTTATTGGTGTTGACCATCTTCTAATGGATTCTATCTTCTCAGGATCAACTGTTATCCCATATGATGAAATAATATGCCCCAAGTAGTGAATCTCATTTTGATAAAAGATGCACTTACTTAACTTGGCATACAATTTATGTTCTCTTGAAAATTTTAGCGCCATTCTTAAATAATTCTCATTCTCTTGTTGAGACTTAGAGTAGATGAGAATACAATATAAGAAAACAATTACAAACTTGTTCAGGTACTCCCTGAACACTCTATTCATTAGACACATAAAAACAATTGGGGCATTTGATAGTCCAAATGGCACTACCGTGAATTCATAATGCCCATACCTTGTTCTGAATGTTGTATTGTTGATGTGTTCTTCTTTTATTCTCACTTGATGATAACCTGATCTCAAGTCAATCTTGGAAAATATCCTTGCACCTTTCAACTGATCAAACAAATCATCAATCATTGACAAATGACATTTTTATTTATTTATGGTGACCTTATTAAACTTTCTGAAATCAATACATAGCCTTAAGGTTCCATCCTTCTTTTTCATAAACATAATTGGGGCTCCCCAAGGTGACATGCTTGGGCATACATACCCCTTCTTCAAAAGTTCTTCTAGTTGCATCTACAACTCTTTCAATTCTCGTGTGCCCATTTTGTAAGGTTTCTTGAACAATGGGGAAGCACCTGGCGCCAAATCAATAGAGAAATTGATGTCTCTCTTTGGTGGTAGTCCTAGGATTTCCTCGAAAACATCTTCAAAATATCTCAAGACTAGATGGTCTTCAAGACTGGACACTTTATATCTAGTTGCCTCTTCCATATGGGTTGCAAAAATTTGACATCCCTTCTTGAAACTCTTTTTTAGTTGCACGGCTTTAATTTCTCTATCAACCACAACTCTTGGAATGCCTTGAATCTTTCTTTGTTGTCCCTTCTCATCAAGACATGGTATTGTCTTGTTGTAGCAGTCTAGGACAACATGATTTTTTTCCAACCAATCCATGACAATTATACAGTCATATGAACCCAATGGTATAATGTTCACATCTACCAAGTTTGTGTTGATTCCATTCATGTCTATTAGGAAATCCTTAAGCAACTCATTCATATTTCTCTTAGCCCCTCTGGCTAGCTGAACTAACCAATATTTATTATGCTTGCTCCTTTGCAAGTGAAATATTTCAATAATATTAGAGTTTATGTAACTATGTCTAGCTCTAGAACCAATTAAAAATGATATAGGATGATTATTGATCTTACCTTCCACTTCAATCATGGGGGACTGATATTCTTCTTGCTTGTTTTCCAAGGCTGCATAAATACTTTGTATGTTTCCTCCCATGTCTTCCATTGTTTCATCCTCATGAATGTTGTGAACAGTCCTCATTCTTTCACCTTTATGAGGGCAACCCATATATAAGAGATTCCCCTCACATCCCCAACATTGCATAGGTTGTTGCCTTGTCCTTTTCCCAAAATAATATGTTTTCTTGTGCCCATTTTGGGCTAACTATCCTTGCTGATTTTCTTGGGAGTTGTTCTTGAAAAAGGGTGGCTTAAAACCTTTTTTTTTTTTTGTTCCTTCTTTCCTTTCATCTTGACATTCCAATTCTTTTGGAAGATTGGCCTCCCTCTTATCTCCTCATAAATATGCCTTTCTCTCCTTATGGTCTCATCCAAAGTTTTGGGGTTATCATATTGTGTCTTGTCACTAAAGAAGGAGGGTAACCCACTAAGAAACCTTTGTATTTTTACCTTCTCATCTTTTATGAAGTCTACATACGTGTAATAACTCAAAGAACCTCTTCTCATATTCATCGATTTTCATGCTTCCTAACTTGAGTTCAAATAACTCTTTCATTTTCTTCTCATAGTAATGGTCAGACAAATATTTTCTCTTGGAAATATCCTTTGAACTACCTCCATGAGACTCTCTTTTCATCAATATGCTTGACATGCTTAGGTTGATCCCACCACATAGTTGCATTTCCTTGCAAGTGGTAGGTTGCAATTCTTGTTTCTACCCTTTAGGGGTAATCATGCAACTGGAAATATTTCTTCATTTCCAAAATCTAGGCCTCGAACTATTCTCCCTTTCTATGCTCACCATTGAAAATAGGTGGCTTGATTTTCTTGATTTCACCTTGCAAGATGTCTCCCTCAAGCCTTCTCCTATGTCTCCTGACAAGAGACACACTAGGGCTACTTCTTGGCCCTAAAGTGGCATGAGATATCCTAATGGATTTCCCTAGGGAATGATGGCACCTTCTTCTGGTCCTTGAGTGCCTATCATTCCCATGCTCATACCTCTTGCTATGAGATTTGGATGTTGTCACTTGTATAGCACTAGCTTCTTGCCTAGTGCCAGAGTCTTTCTTGGCTTGCTTCTGCAACATGTTAAAAATTTGAAGGATCTCTTCTTGATCCTTCATTATCCTTTCATTATCATCCCTATAACTATGCACTTCTCTCTACAGGCTTCTCATAGTTACAGACCCATGCCTGCCTCTTCTTCCATTAGACTTAGTCTTATCATTTATGATGCTAACATGCAAACCTATGAATTCATCTTCATGATTGTAAGACCCTTGGGCATCTTCCATTTTTTTGGTTCTCATATAGGAAGAAAAATACCTTCATTAACCTCTAAAATCTATAGAAAATGTGCATGTAAAGAATTTTTTGTTAGATAAAAATAATTGCATATGCATTTTTGGAAAGAATGCATATATTTTTCTACCCTTTAATGCCACCAGTCATCTTCTTTTGATTTTACTGTAACATTTTCTGATCGAAATAATTTTCTAGGTTAATATATGGATTCTCCTCTTCAATACCTTTCTATCGACTATTCATTTTCTCAATTCTTTTTTCCGAGCAGAAAGTTATGGTCTTTAGAAGTTTTGACCATTTTCCCTTTTTTAACCCTGCATGCTACATGTGTAATCTTTCTCTACCAGCACAATTTCAAGTACCCAATACTCAAATTTTTCCCTATGGAGGAATTCCACAATCCATGAGATTTTCGTAGACTACTCCTGAGCCCCAGACTGACTCTCGAGCTATGATTTATTCCTTCTAAAAGAAAATTGTTGTTAAATTTTACCTTTGATTGTTTTGGTTGTAACTTCTTCATAAAATCTCTGTTTGGAAAATAGTCTAGCTTGTTGGAAATATCTCTCCTAGATCTATCATTTTAGAAGTATAAACTTTAGTCCTAGAAGAACACACAATTTTATACAAATTTGATTTTCTAAAAACATTATTTAGGCCTTCAAAAATGGCTTGCAAGTTTGTGACCTAAAAAACACCAAAATTTTATGATATTTTGATTGTTTTATTTGTTGTTATGGAACTAGTTTTGGTTCTCGATCACCGGGCCATAGAGCACTGAGAAAAAAATTCCCTACTTCCTTTATAAACTTTGGTTGAATGTCGATCTGATTCATCGCGCACCTTGTGCACACCTCCAACCAAATTAACTCCTATCTAATCTGATCTATCAGACCATCAACAAACTGGACCACCGACCTATTTCCCTTGTAACCTCAAATAAATTCAACCTCGATCCGGTCCATCAGACATTCGACATATCGAACCATCGGGGCATCGACCTACCAGCCATAGGCTATCACACTCCACTTCGATCCATCTATCCCAACAATTTCAGTCCAATCTGATATATCAGACATATAGGACCATCGGGGCATCGACCTAGTGCATGCAACTTCAACCAAATGTTCCTTACACCGACATGATCCGATATACCAGGCATATCAGAATACCAAGGCACCGAGATATCTGCCTTTGGGCCCTTCAAAAAATATTTAACAAACCGCAATGCCTCAAGCGCCCGATATGGTGACTTAGTTGGCACCTCGGATATGAAATATGACGTGCCTCTCCACTTGGTGTAATACATGGCTACCTGGGACCCAACCCACTAACCCACCAACTACTCCCACACAATTTCCACCTAAAAGACTCGGATCCGACGTCAGGGAACTGGGCCACTAGGCTACCTATCCACCGAAACAACTTGTACACACCTCCAGCCAAGCAAAGTCGATCTTGATCCACCAACCCATCGACCGATCGGGGCACCTGGCCATCTACCACCACGCGTGACCTCCAACCAAACTTCTCTGATGCCGATCCGATGAATACGCTTTCTCATGGGGGTTTTGATTACCAAATGTTACATTTCACATGGCCTCAACAAGGTTATGTGGCTCTCTATGCTTCATGCACAAATAACTAAGGTTTTCCCTTCGCTTATAAACCATCCTATCTAACATTTTCCTTTGTGTGTGGGATAATCAACTCCCTTTGCAAATCAACGGTCGGAAATCCATTGTGAGGTTAAATCGACGGATCTTGTGCACTTTTTTCTCTTGGGCATAACTATTAACTCTATGCTCCAATTTGACCCAACGATTGCTCGTTGGAAATCCCAGACCATGAGGAATTTCCTTAATACAGTTTCCATGGAATCAAACCACCAAAAATCCTCCTCCAACGTTGTCCCATGGAAAAATATTATTTACCTCAAATGAAACATATCTGGTTAAATGACTTCATATATCAGGTAGCAGGCTCATACATGCTAGTGTTGCAACCTTCTTCTCGGATACCATAATGTAATGTTCCCCAGCTCATCCAGGGAACGCTACTTGTGGAATACACATATAAAAACAAAGTTTCTACTGGTTGATTTATTACTTTAAATTACCAACCACGATTTAATTCACAATTTAAACCAGAATTGGATACCCATAATGAAATGCACCTACAACATTCTAAATGAACAATAATGCAACAAATAACTCATTCACATAAGCAATAAACCATTCACATACACAGATTAAAAAAGAACAATTAAACTCAATAAATAACTCATAAAATAGATAATAAAAAAATCATTTTTGTAAAACGTTTATCCAACCAACTACTTGGGAAGGACTTTCCACCCAACCATAGACCTGTTGTTCTAAATCTCAACAACAATTCACCCCCAAGTTGGGGCTAGGAATCCACAAGAGTAGGGTGCTTCTCACAATCCACTCGCAATTCACTTACACATAACTCACTAGTATTCTCCTACAATTATGTCGAATTCCTTCTATCTCTCTTCCCCTTGACCTGCCCAACCCAAGGAATGTACCCCCTCACTGCTCTTAGTCCATCAAGCATCCCATTTGCTTATCGGGGTCTCTTTGGCTCAAGTAGCTAGGAATTTATTTGTTGGGAACTCAAGGGAACTCAAGGGAACTCACTACTAAGAAAACCACAAGTAAAAACAACAAAAAGCACTTGTTGACACAATGCAACTCACTCAGGAGTTCACTCTTTAGGCCTGACAACCTAGTTCTTCAATTTCACGCTCCAGCATACTCCTAAATTCGCCCAGCCTCCTTGCTCTAGCTCTGGCACTATTTTTCCTTTCTTTCTTCTTGTTTTTCATGTCCAAATCCCTTTATAAAATCTTCGAGTAATAGCGCATAGGAATTTCCTCTATCTTCCCAAGGCCATTGACTGTTCACTCTTCCCAATATTGATTGTTTCTTCCCCATGCTTTCCAATAACTATGGGATTTGAATCTCACACCCACCCTCTTACATGAGTTTAATGATTGGGCTCTCACTCACTCAAACAAAAATTAAAATTTTCCCTAATGATAAATAAATTTAGAAAACGGGTTTGGATAAATACCCATAAACCATTTCTCTTTGGTCCCCCTCTTAGAAACTCTCTTCTCTTGTGGAAAACTCGACTCTCATCTCTGTCCATATTCCCAACAGCTGGCATCACATTATTTTTATTAAAAAAACATAAAATACATTTCCCATATTACATTGCTTGGCCATAACCATAATCATATATACATTATGCATTAATTAAACTTGGGATTATAGTGGGGATGTTGCAGGACAACCGTAAAAGTGAGAGATTCGACGGCTCATAATGTCTCATAGACTCACGGTGAAATACTTAGAAAATTTTCTAAGTATGGGTGCAAAATGAGTGTGGAGGAACTTGAGGGTGTAATTTGGAGGTCCCAGAAAGTTGAAATAAAGAAGAAATGTGCCTTAAACCCACGGTGAATCCATCAAAATGAGATCATCGACTGTGATTTAATTGAGAATACGATCGAACAATGACTATGCATTGTGGTTGCATGGTGGTCATGATATAATAAGAAAAGATCAACGGATGTGATCAAAGCATGGAAAGATCAAACAACTACTGAACGTTGAAGTTGTGTTGCGTATTTTAAAGGGAAAAGAACAGATCGACGACCACAATTGATTTGAGGGATCGTATCCGACGACTGCTAAGTGTTGAATTTTTCACTGTGGTTTGAGAGAAAATCGCACACAAAATCAAATATGGTCTATTTTGGTTTCAACGGATTTTTGATAGCCCATTTTTTAAAAGATTTGGAGCCAACTCGATGGACATACATTCTTATGTGGAAAAACTATTGAGAATATGAAGTGTATAAATAACAATGATATGTTTATTTTTAGGAGGGTATTGAGTGTATGGGAGTGAAGTGGATCGTGTGAAGAGAAGATTTGAAGCTTCAGGGCTTGAGGATGTCATAGAACGAAAAGAATATAATATGAGGGTAGAAGGGTGGTGCAAGGGAGAGGATTGGTGTCCTCGTCTTCTTAACAGGTTGGATCCTGGCATATTGGTGCATGTAGACTATAAGTGGGTGTTTACAGTGAGGATTGGTGTCCTCATCTTCGTAACAAGTTCGTGCCTGGAAACTTGGTGCTCAAAAACTGTAAGTGGTTACTTACAATGATGATTGGTGTCATCATCTTCTAAACATGTGGGTACTTGTCAGATTGAGTTGAAAGTGGGTGCTTACTATAGGGATTGGTGTCCCTCACAGTTTGGAGCATGTCAAGAATGTAATTCTTGTTTAAACATAAGAAAAACTTTCATGGTTTTCTTCCTTATTGGGTTTCCACGTAATATATATATGTACTATGACTTTGTATTGATATCAATTGACATGGTTAATTCTCTGCATTGCCTATGTTTAATTCTACGATGACTAGTTAAATGGTAACGATATTTTTTTTAAAATTTGTTCAATATTGATTCACTCCCCCCCCCCTCTCAGTATTGGTGTATATTCTAACAGTGTATGCAATTGTAGTACCAGAACCGCCAGAAGAAGTCATTGAGATTTTCTTAGGAGAGAGTTTTTAATGAGCTTGTAACTTCAGTCTCAAAATCAGACAGAGATCGTCGAAGCCTTGGCTGAAGGTTTTCTAAGATTTTCTTCCTTCTTCCAATTTCGAGGAAAGGATCAAATTTTGATGTTTCACTCCTCGTTCGTCATGATACATGAGATTGAGTGGTCATAATACAACCTTCTAACGAGGAGGACGGTTATGAGATTTCCTTTGAATGGTCTCTCTTTGCTCTTGAATTTTTATATCATGAGAAATAACTTCCCAAGAGCATTCGAGCTATTCATGGGAAGCCACAGTCTCTAAGATAAAATTAAACAGACTTGAGGTTATGCTTCTTTGATCAGGGAAACGGAACCTAAGATTTAGCTTTTGAGGGATAGGTAATGTCAAAATAAAATAGAAAAAGAAAAGAACCAAAATACTAGTTCCCCAATATGGTTTCCAAAGAAATGTTGATGCAAGGAATGGTAATGCTCCTTACTCAAACATTTTCAAATCTCATAAAGCTAGGTGAGATAGGCAAGATTATTACCCTATTTTATAGCCTATCAAAACTTTACTTAGGCATCAAGAAATGTAATTATTGGATCACAAATATTTTTTTAAACTATATATTTTTTATGTGTTTTATCTAAGTATTATAGCTAAAACAAATATGATACAAACAAATAGTGGAATGAATATGTGAATAAAGGAATAATAAAGATAGAAGTACAAACAAAATAATGAAGTATGTAATAAAATATGAAATAAAAATATCCCAACAATTCTCAAAGTTAGAAGAAACCAATGAAGTTTTTCTTAATGTCAAAATGTCATTTTCAGGTCCTTGCGAGGCACTAGACCAAGGAAATTCTTGGAAGCCCGGGATGTATTAAAAAATAATACATGGAAAACTAATGTTAAAAGAAAAGATCACAATGCAAGACCAGTTTGGATCACTTCAAGTTACATGTGCATCATCATTTTAAACTCTGCAAAAAATGCATTAATTAACACTAAATGAATTCAGAACTTCTAATCAAGCCAAAAGTTGAGCCCAAAACAGACTTCAAGAAAATAAATGACATTGGAGCATATCACCGATCAATGCCTCCTAGTATTTTCTTTGCCACCTTTAGAAAAACCTTGTTGTCAACAAGACAATTCAACTCTTATGAAAACTCAGAATGGAATGAAAGGATGTATATCTCACTCAGAACTTAGGAATACCTTATTAGTAGTCTTGTTTCTCTCTCGTCTTGTTGTTGAACTCCTTCCTTACTTTTATATCTTGTTTGAAGTGGTTAGGTAGTTCAACGACTTTTGTTTTTAGATTTAATTAACTTTTCATTTAAGAAAAGACATCTTAATTTAAGATAAGGGTCACAAATATGTTTTTATATTTTAATTAATAATAGGTGGGGTCCCACTAGATTCTCGTATCTTTATTTTTCAGAATTTCACTTGTAGCTCCCAAAATAATTTGAATACATATGTATTCAACAACAGAAAATAAATCAATAAATGACATTCATCAAAATAATTCCATGTCAACAAACACTTGTACCTCCCCATATATCAAAATAATATGATATTTTTAAGTTTTCAAAAATAAATATCATATATCTCTTGTTTGTTCAAAATAAAGTATCATATGTCCAAAAATAAACAATTTCATGACATAAGTTAAAAGAGATGAGAGTATTTCTTCTTAAAATAAATTTCCCTCTCCTTCCTTCCTTCCTTCATAATAATAATAATAATAATAATCTATTTTTAAGGTCACGGCCAAGCCAACACACCAAATTGGTGTATGAGACCCCCTTGTTTATGGACAAGGGACACTTTTAAAACAAATTTTAGACTGAACCCAAGTTGCATTTTTTTGCAAAAAAATGGTCATTGTTATAGGTTTAACCCAACACTCTCTTCCACTTGCTATCGTTTCTATTTTGCAACCAAACTCTTCTTAGAACATGAAAATAAGCATGGAAAGTGATATAATGAACTAGTGACAACATAAAACATCAAGGAAATTGCAAAAGAAGTAAACCCATTGCAATTATTGCCACCAAAACTTCTTTCAACTAATAACAAGATTTTAAAAACAGCTACCTCAAAGCATTTCTTCTATTTCACCACATAATTATTTGTATATAGACAGAAGATAAGGGAAATAAAAGCTACATACTAGCAACCAGGTACATACTAATTCATTTAACAACAAATTTGCTACAATAATCCTCTTAAATCTGCGTGGTACATACCTCAACAAGAAGAAACCAATATTTATATGATTCCAAGTCCAAGTGGTTGCATAAGCTTCATAGTTGAAACAACGAACATACCATCTCCTGGAGCAAAATGCAACACTATGCTAATCTCTCCACGGTCCAAAACCAAATGAATGATACCTAACAAATTCCAAATATGGCAAGGTGCGAATATGGTGGTTATAAATTCCCACTCATTTCCAATTTCATGCATGGCCAACTCACAATACAAATAGGTTGATATCCCATATAGTTTAAACCTCCATGTCATCATGCCTTATGAAACCTTATCTTTCTGCATCAAATCAAGAATTCATATCATAGCATGTGTTTATTATTGTTGGACACATAATCCTTGGGATTGGGTTATTGTAACATTAATGTAAATATGGAGAGTCGTAGGTGATAGGAAGAATCACCCGTTAGGGAATACCAATAGTCATTCTCATTTTATGTATGCACCTCTCATGTTAATGCAAATCACAATAGTGGAGTTACGTTTTTTTCATACCTAGTCTGACAATGGTACCAGCACTAGGATAACTCCATGATTTGATTCCTTGATGTTTCCTTTCCTATTGCAAACAAAAAATTCCTCCTCTAAGCATGTCAGTCCTTCTGCATTCTCTTGTTTCTCCTCTATCCCTCTGTCAATCTGTCTGGTTGTTCTAGTCTACATGTCACTCTCTACTTAGCATGTGTGTGGATTACCCCCTATGATAAACCCTAATCTATGTGTTCCTTTATTGGCATGCCTCTCTCAATCTATTTGCTTGAAAACATAATTCATTTCAAACTCTAATTCACACTATAACTTGTTAACAGTAGATGAACCAACCATTGAATTTGAATTAGCTTGTTAACAGTAATCCATTAAGGCTCGTCGGTAGCTCCAAGTAATCCTTTGGGGCCCATTTACTGCTCAAGCTCATCACCCATCACCTATACGCGCACCCATCACATTGTACAATGACCTCCTGTAACTATTCTTTGCATGGAATGCACCTCATCTTCATGCCCCTCGACCTCAACTTCACAGCCTCAACCATAGCTAGTAATCGTTTGAGAAGAGGGCTCCACCTGCAAGGTGGTATATCTTGCAACTATTTGGAGATATCCACATGTGAAGTTGTTGATGAATACTTGGATTTACAAACCCTAAGCTCGAGGAGAGCTCAAAAACAAGCTTGAGATTTCCTAAATCCTTCCTATCTTGAATTTTTTTATTTTTAGTCTAGTTTGCATAACTATTTGACCTCAATATTCTTGCGATTGGAGTAAACACTAAATGCACCTGCTGGAGTCTCGTAAATGTGATGAAATGAAGGCATATTCAATTTCATCTCTTTTCAATTCGGCCTTCATTGAAGTGCGCAATATATAGTCGTTGGTGGATGTGAGAGGAAGAATAAGCTCCTTAGTGACATAGTCCTTAAGTATATTTCATCAAGAAGGAACTGAATTTCTACAACTGGAGTGTGAAGATGCATTCTCTCATTACCATCGTCGACATGGTGCTGACCGGTAAAGAGAACTATAGAGAATGGCATAAAAAGATCAAAATCACGTTTATCTTCAATGACTTGTGTAATGGAATTTTTGAACCGACAATAGTCACTAAGAAGAAGCAGAATCATATTTTGAATATGTTTCCTTAGAAGCAAAGTTGAAGAGTATCAAACCACCCATTCCAACATAGAATAAATAAATAAATGTGCCATATGGAAGGACAAAGACCAAAAAGCATATGTTGTGATCTTTAAGACAATAAGTGAAGAGGTGAGTTTTCATATTGCTTCAATTAATGGCTCCTATAGTACTCAGAAGAGATTAAAAGAATTGTATGATAAACACTCAGAACTGGAACTCATACAATCGATGGTAAAGCTCTTCAACCTATAGTTAAATAAAGATGACCCTATGGATTTAGCTTCTGAGATAAAAGCCATAATGCATGACATCGAGGCCACTGAGGTGAAGATATATTTCCCTCTCACAACCTTTATTAAGCCCCTCTACCCTACATATTCTCACTACCATGAATCTCTGCAAGAAAGTGATCAAATGAAATCCATCACATTTGACAAGTTGGTGGAGAAAGTTGCAGAATGTGAGAAATCCTTTGGAAAGAATTTAGCTCATTCAATTGGAAAGACTGCGTAACTTGCTCAGAAAGAGAAGAGTAAACCACGTGATTCTTTTGTAGGATAAAAAAGCAAAAGAGGACGTGGAAGAAAAAATTTCAAAGGCAAGGGGCTAGACACAACCAAGGTAATAGATCCAATATTCAATGTACCCATTGCAAAAAGAATGGGTTGTAATGGCCCCTCCGTTACGACTAGGAAAGCGAAGCATAAAAGGTAAAAAAAAAAAAATTGCATTAGGAAATTAACATCAACAATAAAAATCATAGCAATGCAAAATCAACGACATCATAAGTAAAAGCATTACCATCTACTCATCATTGAAATCAATAACGACACATTCAATGCATCAACAAAAAGGATAGTGACACATAAACATAAATAGCGTTGTCACTTAGCACATCACAATCATCTTCAAACAATTTATAAACAATGATAAACCAAATAACAAATATTAAAATGAATACCCGCCCAACCTACCCTGCAAGGTTAGGACCTCTGGGACACATAAGCAACACTCAAGCTCAGGATCCAATTGATTTTGACCATTTAAGGTCTCAGGGCTGGCAATTGTTTTGAGGAACAAGAAGGTGTCTACATCCCACCAACAAAATCCAGTCCAAGAATCAATTGGCTCAATCGGTCAACATCATTACTATTCATGGCGCAAGAGAATTTAATTAATCCATCATTTATACATCTATATAATTCATGATGCATGAAAAATTGACTTTATTTCTTACGGCGCAAGAGAATATAATTAATAAATCAATCATATGACAACATTATTCTAAGGGCGCAAGTATAATCAAATTTATTTCAAGATGTGTGTGTGATCTAATTACCAAATTAAACATAAATCAACATCAATCAATGCACACATTTAATCTTAATCACTTAATTAAACATATATCATCATTATTCAATGTGCACAAATAATCTAATCACTTGAGAATCACACATCAACATTAATTCAAGGCACACGCAAAATCTAATAACTTAATCATTTACACATCGTCATTATTCCATAGCGCAAGCATCCTAATTACTTAACCATCAACATATTCCATGTCGCAGGGTAATCATCAACTTTATTTTCAAGGCACAAGAGTAAACTAATCTAAATAATCATATATCAGCACAATTAAAGGCGCAAGAGTAATCATCAATTTAATTTCATGTGCAAGGTAGCTAATTACATAATTCATCATACAACACAATGATTTCAAGGCGCGTAAGTCATCTAATTATTCAATCAATCAATTAGGCATCCACCTTATTAAATGGCGCAAGAGAATCTAACTACGCAATCAATAAGACATCAACATCGCCTAACGATTAGATGACAACATAACAAAATAGTTCCACTTAGCAATAAACGATAAATGTCGATACTAATGCAGATGAAAAGGATTGGCGATGATCATTATTAACGGCTCGGTTGAAGTCCTTCAGTGATTAGTGACAATCAACTCTTTCACTATAATTAATGTGGAGATGACCTTGGATACTCTTGACAAAACTCGTTAAGTTAAAGGGTCGACTCTAGATTCCAAGCTTACTAACTTAATATTAAGATTCAAATTTTAGTCAGTGTGAGCCATAACTAGAGCTTGCGCTTATATCCATTTACTTATTATCTCCAACATTTTAAAGGAAGGGTTCCTTGTAATTAACTTCTCACTCAATAAAATAACTTACATGTGTCTAAAAAGATTCTAGAGGAAGGCACTATTAAAGGTTAATCCGTTCCTGGAGAATATATAACTTAAAGTAAGTAAAGGTAAGTCATGAAGATCCTCAGAGTTTATGATACAAGGGGAGGAGTTACTACATCATCTCTCTCTTGTATAGTAGGAATGTAACAAGCATCAAGGAAAAAAAAAAATCAACCAAAGTTTAGAGGATGGTTCAAAACTTCCTTCCAACACTATAGGAGATCTCTTAGGCTACCATACTTGAACATCCAAAAAAAACAAAAGGTCAACCTCAGCTTAAAATGCCTAAGGAATCTCATACTACCTTACAAAGTACATGTAATTACAACCATAAAATATGTTAATCGTACCCAACTTAAATGGTATTCTAAGGCATGCTAAACAATCTTTTATAAGAAAAGGAGATAAACCACATCGTAAATAACAAGGTAAAAGAACCCAACCGCTAACTTATAGGTCCATTAAAAAGGAGATCGAGCCTCGCCTACGTGTAAACAACCAAGGAATCCACCTTCACTGGCCAGAACTGATCTCATCATTAAAATCTTACGAGAGCCATGGGAATTCAAATTAATTGTTGGTGCCAAGGAAATCATGATAAAAGGAACAGACATAGAGGGTTGCGCAAGTCATTGACTTAGCTGGCAGTCTTACACAAAATTTAGTGAAGGGACGGACATGACGGATGGCGCAGATTCTTCTGGTAGTATTACACAGAAATTCGCGGACAGTCTTTAAGGGAAATTCATGGGCAACAGTGGGAAGGCGCGGAGCCTTAACCCTCCTAAAAACGCATTGAGAAACGAAGATAAGAGATTGGGCATCTATGTGAAGGCGCAGATCCTGGCAGTCTTACACAAAAATTCACGGGCAATCTTTAAGGGAAATTCATGGGAAACAGTGGGAAGGCACAGAGGTGATAAATCCTTCAAAATCACAGTGGTAGACAAGCTAAAAAAACGTTGTGTGTTATGGAAAAACGCAGAGAAGGACAACATAAAAGGAAGGGAAAAGGAATTTTGTTGAGCTATTAAAGGTGGACGCCAAGCATCCCCTCCCATACACACAATCCTCCTTAAGTCACAAATTTCGCAAAGGGTAAAGCATAAAAACGCTGAGCAAAAACCCAAATTCGTTGGGCAGAGAAGGAAGCAATGTCAAGATTCTTTCCATCACATAGATATGGAAAGGACAAATCACATGGCTGGGAGAATTCATTTTTGGGAGAAGAGATAATTCAAGGCGAAATCACCTACCCAAAATGCAGAGAACCACTAGCGAATTTGCCTTCCAAACGTAGAGAACCACCAACGAGTTCACCAAAAAAGAAGGAAAGCTCATAATGAGTAACCAACGAATATTTCGAAGCAGTGAATGCTCCGGGTGAAAGGAAAATTCACAAACAAAAATCGATGAGGATTTTGAGGCAGCGAAAGCAATCCAGGCACACCAATCATAAATCGATGAATCTACAGAATCCAGGCACACCAATCATAAATCGATGAATCTACAGACTGAAATTGTCTTGGGTAGAAGGTTTGCAAGGAAGATAAAAAAGATAAATATTGAGAATCCACCCATGGCATCGAGTGTTATACTGGAAATCATAACCACAATTTTTCCTAATTAAACTGAACTAATTTACATTGAACAGAATAATCAGATCTGGAATGGATTTCTTTTTTTTTTACATGCCAAGATTCTTAGATCTCGAAGATATTAACGAACTCATTAATTCAACCATAATTATAATACAGTTACGGTGGAATTCAATTCTATAACTCGATTATAATTTAAACCTTAAAATAATTACAAACTCCAAAATAAGAATTATCGTAACCGAGGCGGCGAAATCGAAGATGTTCGACCTCCCACTTGCTAATCGTGTAACTTCACTGGTACATCCCAACCAACACTAGGGGTACTCTTCTCCCCCTTAGCCCCCCGAGCCGAAAAGGGGCCACGCACAACCACAACCAAAATACTCTATCTCCCAACTCGCCTCGTAAGGTAGAGCTACCACTCTCTTTCTCAAGCTAGGTATCCCAACTCTTACAAATAAAACCAATCAGAATTTCTACAACATAACCTTACTCTTACCGGTCATCTCCATTCCTTTTCTCAACCATTTCTTTTATAGATTTTTTCTTAGTGACCACTTGCCAATTACACATTTAATTCTTTTTTTTTTAATTAATTAGGAATTACTCCCCCCATACACTTGTCACTCGTTCCCTTAGTTGCCCCAATAAATCCACCATTTAATTTAATTAAATGTCAATTTCTCTCACTCATCTTAAAAGCACTCATAAAATCACTCCTAGTATCACTTAATTACCTTTATTTCCCATTTATGACTGACATCTTTCTAAAACAGAGTTGAGTTAAAGTAGGAATGTTCTCTAGTTAGAGTATACTTAGATACATTTCTATGCTTACACATCTTTATGCTTTATTCCTTTCTAAAATTAAATTCTAATTTAGTATTTATTTGCACAAGGTGTATTAAATCACTTCTTTAGATTTGTTTTATTTTTATTTATTCTTAATTTGATTTATTTCATCCCCTCATCATTTAATTTAAAATTTTAGTTTTTAGTATTGTCACTCACTTAGACTTAGGATTAGTTAAATATTTATTTGCAAACGCCTAGACCTTTAAGAATTATGCTTAATAAATTCATTCTTTAGTTAATTAATTAATCAATTAATTAATTAGGCAGGTGCTCAAGATTTTAAGGCTTAACATTCACTCAAGTTTTCTAGGCCACGTAGATTCATTGACTCATTTTTTTTACTGCAACGTGCCCTTCAAGACGCACTTCATGCTCTAAGGGTGTCACTTGTCTTTGTTTCAAATTTTAATTACGCGACGTGCCCTTCAAGACGCACTACGTGCTCCAAGAGTCTTTAAGGGAAATTCGTGGGCAACAGTCTTTAAGGAAAATTCGTGGGCAACAGTGGGAAGGCGCGAAGCCTTAACCCTCCTAAAAATGCATTGAGAAACGAAGATAAGAGATTGGGCATCTATGTGAAGGCGCAGATCCCGGCAGTCTTACACAAAAATTCACGGGCAATCTTTAAGGGAAATTCATGGGAAACAGTGGGAAGGCACAGAGGTGATAAATCCTTCAAAATCACAGTGGTTGACAAGCTAAAAAAACATTGTGTGTTATGGAAAAACGTAGAGAAGGACAACATAAAAGGAAGGGAAAAGGAATTTTGTTGAGCTATTAAAGGTGGACGCCGAGCATCCCCTCCCATACACACAAGCCTCCTTAAGTCACAAATTTCGCAAAGGGTAAAGCATAAAAACGCTGAGAAAAAACCCAAATTCATTGGGCAGAGAAGGAAGCAATGTCAAGATTCTTTCCATCACATAGATATGGAAAGGACAAATCACATGGCTGGGAGAATTCATTTTTGGGAGTAGAGATAATTCAGGGCGAAATCACCTGCCCATGATGCAGAGAACCACTAGCGAATTTGCCTGCCAAACGTAGAGAACCGCCACCGAGTTCACCAAAAAAGAAGGAAATCTCATAATGAGTAACCAACGAATATTTCGAAGCAGTGAATGCTCCAGGCAAAAGGAAAATTCACAAACAAAAATCGATGAGGATTTTGAGGCAGCGAAAGCAATCCAGGCACACCATTCATAAATCGATGAATCTACAGACTGAAATTGTCTTGGGTAGAAGGTTTTCAAGGAAGATAAAGAAGATAAATGTTGAGAATCCACCCATGGCATCGAGTGTTATACTGGCAATCATAACCACAATTTTTCCTAATTAAACTGAACTAATTTACATTGAACAGAATAATCAGATCTGGAATGGATTTCTTTTTTTTTTACATGCCAAGATTCTCAAATTAGATCTCGAAGATATTAACGAACTCATTAATTCAACCATAATTATAATACAGTTACGGTGGAATTCTATAACTCGATTATAATTTAAACCTTAAAATAATTACAAACTCCAAAATAAGAATTATCGTAACCGAGGCGGCGAAATCGAAGATGTTCCTCTGCATTGGCGCTCCCTCCAACCTCCCACTTGCTAACCGTGTAACTTCATCGGTACCTCCCAACCAACACTAGGAGTACTCTTCTCCCCCCTTAGCCCCCCAAGCCGCAAAGGGGCCACGCACAACCACAACCAGAATACTCTAGCTCCCAGCTCGCCTCGCAAGGTAGAGCTACCACTCTCTTTCTCGAGCTAGGTATCCCAACTCTTACAAGTAAAACCAATCAGAATTTCTACAACATAAACTTACTCTTACCAGTCATCCCCATTCCTCCTCTCAACCATTTCTTTTATAGATTTTTTCTTAAGGACCACTTGCCAATTACACATTTATTTCTTTTTTTTTTAAATTAATTAGGAATTATTCCCCCCATACACTTGTCACCTATTCCCTTAGTTGCCCCAATAAATCCACCATTTAATTTAATTAAATGTCAATTTCCCTCACTCATCCTAAAAGCGCTCCTAAAATCACTCCTAGTATCACTTAATTACATTTATTTCTCATTTATGACTGACGCCTTTCTAAAACAGAGTTGAGTTAAAGTAGGAATGTTCTCTAGTTACACTATACTTAGACACATTTCTATGCTTACACATCTTTATGCTTTATTCATTTCTCAAATTAAATTCTAATTTAGTATTTACTTGCACAAGGTGTATTAAATCACTTCTTTAGATTTGTTTTATTTTTATTTATTCTTAATTTGATTTATTTCATCCCCTCATCATTTAATTTAAAATTTTAGTTTTTAGTATTCTCACTCACTTAAACTTAGGATTAGTTAAATATTTATTTGCAAACACCTATACCTTTAGGAATTATGCTTAATAAATTCATTATTTAGTTAATTAATTAATCAATTAATTAAATAGGCAGGTGCTCAAGATTTTAAGGTTTAACATTCGCTCAAGTTTTCTAGGCCACCTAGATTCATTGACTCATTTTTTTTACTACAACGTGCCCTTCAAGACGGACTTCGTGCTCTAATGGTGTCACTTGTCTTTGTTTCAATTTTTAATTACGCGACGTGCCCTTCAAGACGCACTACGTGCTCCAAGGGTGCCACTCGCCTTTGACTAGTTTTTCTAGTTATCCAACCCTTGGAGTCAATACTCCATTCAGGTAACCTTGTGAAAGACTAAGGGCCTCTAAGGAATAAGGAGCCTGCCTTATTGCGATGCCCTTATAATCTTCGTGAGTAACTATCTCAGTCTTCCCTCATGGCATCATGGATCTCTCGAACTAGGTAATTGTTAGCCTACAATATGAGTCACGACAAGAGTGCTAGTAGGATGTGACAGGGTTGTTGCCACACCTCTCCCTCAATATCAGGTTGTTGTGCATGGCCCATTTACTCTTTATGTGAGTCTGATTAGCAAGAAATCGTCAACCTGCATCCATCAATGAAACACTGTCAATGATCCATAAACAACATCATAATATACCCGATCATACGTCACATATGCACAAATAAAAATACCCAAACCAGTACAGTCCACTCCTATACTCGATCCAGAGTCCAAGGAGGTTCATTGATGCCATCGACATGCTCAATCTGTCAAGTGTCATGCAAACTCAGGGGAACTCGTCAATAACATCTGCCAATACATAGATATCAAATAACATAATATCATAATCCATCAATATCATCATAAGAATCCATAAGCGAACATACAACCATATACTAAAACCGGATCACTTGCATGCAAGTGTCCTCAAAGAATAAGTCAATAACATGTGCTTGCAAGAGCAGGATGTTGCATGGGTCACATGAAGTAGATGACTGCAAAGTTCCATGGGAGAATATAAAAGAAGATAAATTGAATCAGAAAGAGGAAAAAGGTAAACCTTCATACTCAACGAAAGGTAAACCACCTAAATCTGTTCATCACATTGTTTACCATTGCAATATAGGAGTAACTAAAGATTTGTTCAACACTTCATAAACTCCTTGGAGAGATGCATGGCTTCTAAACACAAGTACAACCTATCACATGACATTTCCAAGATACTTCTTTGAAGAATTCAATGACAATGTAGATGGCATAGTGTATTTTGCAAATAAATCGAGTCCCAAACCTTCGGGAATGGGCACCATAAGGCTAAAAATGCATGAACTCCCTGATTTTCTTCTACATGATGTAATATATCTTCCTAAGTTGTGAATGAACTTGTTTTCCCTTGTGTACATCTGATAGCAAGGCCACTTTGTTCATATGTACGGTGGAAAAGTTGAAATAAGGAAAGATTCTGACAACATGGTTGTCATGACCGGGATGAAGATGGAAGAATGTTTAAGCTAAAAGGGACATCTTCCTATACACAAAATGATGAATACCTTTCTCACCACGGTGAAGGTATAATTCCATCTAGTCTTTTGTGGCGTGCTAGATTTGGCCATAATAATTATGAAAGTCTTTGTTTGTTGAGAAAGAATGGTGCTTCTAGTTTACCTATTATTCATAGGAAATTGAAGCAATGTGATGCTTGTATCCCTCAAAAACACAAAAAACAATCATTTCATGACTCTACTTCCAGAGCATGTAAAAAAATTGAACTAATTCATTCTGATTATGTGGCCCTATATTTGTTCCTTCTGCAAATGGAAATAAATATATCATGTCTTTTATTGATGATTACATCGAGATGTGTTCGGTGTACTTGTTGAAAGATAAATCACAAGATTTTGAAACTTTTAAAAATTTCCATGTATGGATTCGAAATGAAGCTCAGTCTCGTATTGGCTCTCTTTGCACTAATAATGGAAAAGAATATACATCTAATAAATTTTAAATCTACCTTCACCAACATGGGATCAAGCATCAAACCACAATTCCATACAATCCTTAACAGAATGGTATAGTTGAACGAAAGAACAAAACACTCCTAAATATGGTTCGTTCCATGATGTTTTTCAAGAATGTAAAATTGATATTTTGCGTTGATGCAGTTCTATGTGCAATTTATGTGAAAAATAGGTGTTTGTCTCATGTTCTTCAAAACAAAACTCCTTATGAAAAGTGGTATAGACACATTCGTTCAGTGAGGCATCTCAAGGTCTTTGGTTCCACCTGCTACGCCTTGATTCCTAAGGAGAAAAGAATAAATTATTGATACAAGGAGTCGGAAGTGCATCTTCTTTGGGTACTCAAATACCACCAAGGGATGTCATCTTTATGATGATACAAACAAGAAATTCATCCTCTCTAGAGATGTAATATTTCTTGAATCCACCAAGAATGATGAAATTGTTGAGAGGCAGCTTGATCATCTGGATAGGTTCACTCGTGTAAAGACATATCATGAATTTGATGATGAGATTCCACATCTTGAAGGGGGAATCCCTATCTTGGGTCAATCTCCGGAATGTCATTTTGAAGCACCATATTCCCCACATGAATAATTTCCCACCACTTCACCATAACCCAAAGTTCATTTGGATGATGTGATCGAGAGGATTGAAAAATTGAGGCTTTATGAGAATTCAACACCATATCAAGCAACTGAGCAACTTGGACCATCGCATAAAGGTCCACCAAAATGGATCACAAAAACACTTGAAAGTGTTCATCCTGATGAGGTCGAAAAGACAAGAACCAAAATTTTCTCAAGACAAAATGGATGTAATGTAGATAATTCAAACTCAGGTGATGTACATGACATGAATGTTTCATATGATTATGATTTGAATTTATCTACTAACCTTGAACCAAATTCCTTTGAAGAAGCCACTTCTCATGATGAATGTGTTGATATTATGGTAGTTGTGGGAGGTATTTACCTCCACGTGTAAACCTGATGAGAATAGAATACTTCGAGAAGCAAAAAGAAATAATAATATACTGAACAGACAGATACCTAGAATGAGAAGTCAGCCCAGACAGTTAGCTAGAATTACTATAAATACAAGAGGCCAGTCTTCATTTTGGCAAGCAGTCTCAGAATTGCAGAGCATCACTTGTGCGCACTGCAGTGCCCAGTTTTGTGCGCAGGTTTGAGGACAGCTGTCGGTGCAATTGTTGCAGCTAGCAGTTACGTTTTGGCTTGGAATATCTCTTGGCTAGGGTTTGGACTATCTGATCAGCTCTTGTTGGTGCGTTATCCTTGGGGAAAGGTGTGCTACCCTTTGTTTGGCTATCTAGCCTAAGGTTTGCTTCCAGAGTGATTCTCTGTCAAGGTTAAGGTGCTCGGAGGGTGGCTTCGGCCTATGGTTGGGTGACAATAGAGATATTGTCAATGGTAAAATGAAAACATCCATTATATTATAATAGGTTATGGGCCCACACCTCCTTCATTCAGTCTAACTGCTGGAAGGAAATATAGTCGTAAGGATATTGAGCTCATTGAAGAGTTGTCGCTAGGGTTTCTAGTAGGAGCAGTCACTATAGCACTGTCACAAGGGTTACTAGCAGGTGCAGTTGCAGAAGCCCTAATCCTCTCATTGAGGCACCTTAAGTGAAGGGATTGACCTAATTTCTGGATAGATTAGTGTGTCTAGCCTAGCACATCTCCTGATACTCTCAGCAAGACAAGACATCAAGTTTGAGTTTCTGGTCAAATCTAGGGTTGACCAAGTCAAAGAAGCCATGACTTACTCTATGAAGTCAGAGAACAAGTTAGATGGAGCTTCTAACTTCAGAGCATGGAAGACAAGGATCGACCTCATCCTTGCTAAGAATAAAGTGTTGAATATCGTGAAAGGAAAGATCATGGAACCAGTGTTTGAAGAAGGAAAAGAGAAGAAACCACAAAACATTGTAATTATGGAGAAGTTCAAAGATGGTGACATCAATGCTATGAGTATCGTAGTGGAATCAATAAAATACCACTTGATACCCTACATCTCCCATCTTGACTCATTGAAGAAGATGTACGATGCCCTAACAAATCTCTTCTCAGTCAAAAACATTGGACAAGTTATGAGTCTGAAGAATGAGCTCTGTGACATGAAGATGAATGATGAGGACAACATAACATCATATTTTGTGAGAATCTCTCAGTTAAGAGATCAACTACAAGCTATTGAAAAGATCATCTCAGAGAAGGAATTGGTAAACATAGTACTCAATGGTCTTCCCAAGACGTGGGATGCATTTTCCACAAGCATGAACACAACAAAGGAGTGTCCGACTGAAGAAATTTGGACTTGCTGTGCTCAATAAGAATCAAGGATCAGTGGAAAAAAAGAAACCCCAAAATAAGTACGATGATCAATCCTTCACAGCAAGATTCAAGAACTTCGGGAGCAAAAGAAAGTTTGGTTCAAAGAGGAAGACAAATCAAGAGAAAGATATTTCAGAAATACAATGCTTCAACTGTCGAAAGTATGGTCACTACAAGAATCATTGTCTCGAGCTAAAGAAAAGGAAGGAGAAACACAAAGCATCAATTTCTGAAGAAAAGGAACCTACAAAAAAGACTAAGCAGGATGAAAGAGACTTCTTCTTCTAAAGGTAACAATACTCTTCTTATTTCTTGTACATATCTTGTTTTCATCGTCTCTGTACATATCTTGTATATCTATCTCTTGGAAGATAATGTGTTCCGAGAAGAACTATACCTATGGAAGAACAACAAGATAAGGATTGATATCATTAGATAATACACATGAAATGATGAAATACGTCAAACAAATCATGTGGAAGCTATTGCAAGATAAGTCGAATCAATCATGAAGAGACTTAGAAGAAGCAAAGACAAAAAGAAGTCAGCAATCAAGAGGAAATTAGAGAAATACTTATGACGTTTTGTAGAAGACAACAAGACGGAAGCATGGACTCTGTTAGACAAAGAGAGCCAATTATATATTGCAGAAGACAATAAGGATGCAGATGGAAGCGTGGACTCTGTTAGACGGAGGGAGCCGAATATATGCACTCATACATGAAGCAAGGATTAGGAGGGAGCTAATCCTATGATCCATTAAATATGATGAAGTATATATCCATGGTAGCAGCCATGAAAGACAGTACGTGTCTAGTTCAACCTCAGAAGAAGTCTTCTTCGAAGAGAAGCCTTAAAGTATCCCTGGTTGTCCATCCACATCCATGATCCTATGACGAAAGAAAGAAATGGAATCTTTAGGGCATGGAATCTATCAGAAACTCCATGGACCCAAGAACTAAAGAAACACATCAGGAAGAACATGAAGATTCCAAGAAAGAAAGAGAAGCTAGAACAACCAGTCATTGTATTAAGAATCACAAGATTACCAGCCTGATATGAACTCACTAAAAGTAATCAACTGAAAGTTGTGGTGAAGAACAATGTATATATGCAAGCATTGCAAGATCCAGAACTAGGGGTTCTCCCAAATGGAGGGATAAGACTATGATGATTATGTGTTTCAGTAAATCAAACATGCCTCTACATGAGTCATTATATCATCTGCAATATCCATGGGCTAGAGTTCTACATCATATGAATGTAAAGAATGTTCTCCGGAGAAATTGAATAAAGAGCATATGAAGAGAAACCTCAAGACTTTGAGGCATAGACCCTTGTATGCAGATGGAAAAAGATAACTTGGTAGAGAACCTCTAGTGTGTTGGATCATGTTGTCATTGATGCCAATGGTTTGATTACTTGGGAGATTGTTGGATCATATGTCATTGATGTAAATGGTTTGGTTTGATTGATGTCATTGGTTGATGTCAAGTAATTGATTGATATGATTCCCTTG
>ML804296.1:139659-156663 GCA_009831015.1 Picea engelmannii | reverse complement strand
CTCATAACCAATATGACTAGCAAACCACTTTAAAAATGACTCATTTATTGGTAATTAAATCACTTTAAAAGTGACTTGTTCATTGCGGGTTAAGTCCAAGGTGGACTATGGAGCCCATCATAGGTTTATTGAATGGTAGTGAAGGATCATAACCAATATGACTAGCAAAATGCTTTAAAAGTGACTCATTCATTAGTAATTAAATCACTTTAAAAGTGACTCATTCATTGGGAGCTAAGTCCAAGGTGGATGTGGAACCCATCATAGGTTGATTGGTTGGTAGTGAAGACTCATAACCAATATGACTATCAAACCACTTTTAAAATGACTCATTAATTGGTAATTAAGTCCATGTGTAATGTGGGATTCTCAAGATCTATGTTAATACATAGATGACTATGGAACCCATTGGTTGGTTGATAGTGAAAGTTCATAACCAATCTAACTAGTGAATTATTTTAAAAAGTGATTTGTTAATTGGTATTTAAATCCATTCTCAAGATTGGATCATAGGTTGGTTGGTTGGTAGTGAAGGCTCATAACAATCTAACCAACAAATTAATTTAAAAATGACACATTTGTTAGCAATTAAGTACATTTCAATGTGTGGCCAACCACTATGTTACTTAACACAAATGAGTTATGGAGTGAACAAAATTTGATTATAAGTTAGTTGGTTGGGAGTCAAGGCTCATAACCTCTCTGATCAACTAATCACTTTAAAAGTGATTTGTTGGTTAGTAGTTAAGTCCATTTACATTATGGGACCAAACCTTATATTAAAACATAACTAATTATGGAACCAATTTTTGATATAGGTTAGATTATTGGTAGGAATAACAATGTTGTCTTTTTAAATATATGTATGCAATGCAGATAAAACAAAATGGAAAAATGTATTTTTAAATATATGTATGCAATGTAGATAAAACAAAATGGAAAAATAGTTGATATCTTATTTTTAAAATATTATAATATTAGATGTTATTATATGGAAATATATATTTTAATATAAAATAATATATTATATTAGTGAATAAAATAATTAAATTAAATTAAAACAAAATTATATGGAAAATTAGAACGTTGGAAAATTTAATTGAAAAGCGATACCATTATTTTTGTTATTAAATATTTTCTTCTTTTCTAACAATTTAAAGAATAAAAAATTAAGATTTCATGCAGATTTATGTCTTCAAATTCAATAAAAAAACAAAAAAATAAAACAATTAGACATAATATATTCAACACTTTATGTTTATTCCATTTAGTTAAAAGCAGCATACTCTAGCATGTAATTTAACATTTTATGTTATTTCTCGGGGCTCAAGCTTTATGTAACCTCCTTCAAACCATTGAACTTTCCATAGTCAAAATTTGCACTCATATTTAACACGATAATCACCTTCTATGACTCATTTTTCCCCTTATTATAAGTTTGAGTGCATGTGAGAAAATTATGAGAGAATCCATGACAATTGTCCTCGTTTTCTAGATCTTCTATCTTAACACTTTTCTTCTTCTTGGATTAACTTGAAGTGGACAGATACTTTTTCCACGTTAATATCTTGAGCCAACAACTTTTACGTTCTTAGTCAAATATTTATTTGATAGGGAGTTTTTATTTGTTCAAGTTTGTGTAGATTTAGGATCTCCTTTCTTTCACAATAACAATTATATACATTTTTTAGATTTTTGTTGTAGCCTAACTCATTTAGCATTTAAAATGGAGTATGAAAATTTAGAGTCTTGTTTGTTTTAATAGAGGAGAGACTCTTTTTGCCATATGTTTAATAAAAAAATATAATTGTTTTTTTTTTTTACGTTAGAGGTCGTAATTATATTCTTTAACAAACTTACTTATTAAATATAAACCACAACAATACATGACATAATTAACAAGATCTAGAATCACATGTCAATGCTAGCTACAAATTTAGTATAAATTTTGGTGTCAAAGCTTCTTCATTGGTTCAACTTCATTTCCCTCACAAGGTGGATCATGTAGAATTCTCTCCATTGCATGGTATCCCATGAAATTAGCTATATGTGTAGGGCATTGTCATAGATTTTTAGAGGGATGAATTCATCTCCTTTGAGGTAAGCCATGGTGGTGGTCATTTCATTACCTATGTTCCTAATGGCCTATAGTTATATAGTTTTTCACCTTGTTCACGTTTACAAGCTCCCCCCTTTTCCTCCATTCCCTCCAAATGAGCTTTCAATTGTGCCTTCTAGCAAGCAAATTGAAGCATTGTGTATGTTAGGTACTCATGAGTATCTTGCAAGTCTCGGTTCCACTGAGAGAGATTCCTCTTAAGGGCCCAAACATTCTTGGACAATATGCAACAACAACACATGCAACATTCCAAAGTCATAAGGATGAGTAGGTGAAGGAGGGGGAGGTTGTAGAGGTTGTGCATGTTATGTGACTAAGAACAATAGGTTAATTTCTAAATATATGTTTATTTCTTGATAAACAAATATGCCAAGCAAGATATTTGGGGAAGGAATTTCATTTCTAAGTTAAGAGTGAGTAATTTTTTTAGAGAAGTTGGATAAGCTATCTTCCAAGTAATGAATAATTGATTTCGATCCGTAGGGGGTTAATGTCAATTTGTAAATTTGAAAGATCAATTTACCATATGGTTTCTTTAATGCTCATTCTATAAATAAATGGGAGATTGTTTCCTCTAAGTTTTTGCAAATGGTGCATCTGGATGGACTTGTAATACCTTTTTCCCTTAGAATGACTAGTATGAAGATATTCCCTTGTACCATTAACTAGTTAAAGAGTTTAATTTTTTGGAGGAAATCTCAATTATATATCTTACTCCATAGCCTAGATATCTATGGCTTATGTTGTTATAGTAGGAGGTGGTCATAACCCTACTTGACACTATATGATTTGCTTGTGGAACCTCGATGTCTTACATCACTCATGGCTCAACGAAGGAGACAAGTTCCTTTTAGAATATGCTAGAGGGAGGAAATTCCTTCTTGAACTTATGGAGGAGGATACACATTRGTGCAATCAACCAATTTATGTCCTTTTCTAGATCCCAAGTGGACAAGTTTGTGAGGGWAGTGAGCCCCTTTGATGTGAGCCATCCTTTTGCAACAAAGAAAGCAACATTTTTCTTCAACAATTTTCATCCTTGGATGTTATCTTCATAGATGCAGATGATTTCCCCATTTCCTAGCTACCATGAAGGATGTGATTGTATAAYAGAGGTTGCAACCTTCAATAGATTCAAGACTTGTGATCCTTTTGTTGCYAGGAGAGGGTGATCCATGSAATGTTTTCTTGTGTAATTTCCTAATATTTCTTGTGGGGTRCCTCTTTCCACCATTTTGTCTCCCTAGTTACCAATCACCATGCTACATTTTCTCCCAKAGCTATATTCATGAGGGMGGGGTCATTGATTTCYAGTCCTCAKATGTTGTAAGTAGCTCGTACCATCTTCTAGTTCACCAAGTTGATTTTTTTCATTAGTTTTCTCACTTTTCCATAGAAATCTTGTGATCTCTTTCCCRATGTTGTTAWRGATGCTTATCAAAGTGAGCATGGTGAAGCACATGTAAATGGGAAAAAACAAAAACGAGAATACCTAGATATTTAAAGTAGGACCATTGCATCTCAAGAGGAAAATTGAGGAGTCTTTCTATTTAACCTAGGTGGCCAATGGAGGTGTTCCGACCATAAAATTTACTTTTCAATTTATTCACTAGTCCCCCATATGCATCTAGAAATTGATCGAATATTTTTTTGAATATTATGGATATGTTGTTGGAGGTTCTCCCTACCAATAGTGTGCCATCAATAAACTATGAGTGATAGATGTTTTTAATGCCTCTTGCAATGTTGACTCCAAGCTAAATATCACTAACCCTAGTTGCATAGAGAGTTCTACTTAGGTCTCCAACCATGATGATATAGAGAAGGAGCGAAAGGGGGAAGCCTTGTTGTAATCCTATGGACTTATGAAGTACTATGTTGCCCTATCATTTAGAAGGGATGCAATCTAGGTCCCTCTCACTCATGTTGTTACCAAATTAATGAAGACCATGGAGAATGCAAACCGCTTGAGAACTTCTAATAAGAAGAAGTGGTGAACTCTATCGAAAGCATTTCTCATATCCAATTTGATGATCGTGCCTTATTCCCTAGCCTAGTTTCTAGAGTGGATGTATTCTTCACCGGGATAGATCTAAGATTCATCACCCCTTCAAAAATCCTCTCTACCCGAGAGAAATGATTCAAGAGAGGAGTTGTGCTTGGTTTGGAGGATATGATTTCTGATAATGTTTTGTAGGAGATGTTGCAGAGGGAGATGGGGCAGAGTCGATGAAAGGAGGTAGGATTTTTTCCTTTGAGGATCAATGTTGGGAAGGAGGAATTTATTCCTCCTCCTAACTTCTCATTAATTATTATGTGCTCTATCATCCCACAAACATCATATTTAATGGTGTGCTAACACGCTTGATAAAAGCAACTAGTGAAGCCATCTAGTCCAAGAAATTTATCTGGATTCAATGCACAATGCACACAAAGTGTTCTCTATCTCCTCCTTTGTATCTTCATTAGTGATCTTTTGATTGTCCTCTTACTTAATGAGGGGAGGGATGTTTCATAATACTGAGGTCCAAGCTATTGGAGAGGGCAGAGACCCTTCTAAATAGAGGGATTTGAAGTGATCATGAGATATCCCCTTAAGCCTTTCAAAGGATATCACATTCTGTCCATTCTTAAGATCTATTTCAGCAACATGCTTTTTTATTCTTCTTGTGCCAACCTATTTATGGAAATACTATGTTTTTTTCTCACCCTCCTTTAGCTAAAGGGTTCTTAATTTGAGTCTCTAGTAGGATTTGTCCTTTTTCTATGCTTTAAGTAGAGCTTGCAATGCTTCTTATTCGTTTTGCTAGATTTATGGGTTGATGTCGCATACCTTGATAGATGAAATAGAAAACTCAAAGAAATAGTGAAATAAATGTAACTACATAAAGAAAATAAAATAGAACCAAATTATTGAAGTGGCAACAATATCTAAACCTTTATTGATTGATATTCTGAATAGGAAGCAATGTTCACTGAGGGGGAAACCTCCAATTGAGAATAGCTCCAATACAATATTAATCATTTGGAACCTGACTACGTAGCTTCTACTACTATAAATAGTTTCAATTTCTCCCAAATACTAACCACCTAGTGGGCCTTCATTAATGAGGCTACATCAACTACCTAGTGGACCTTCTTTATTGAGGACATTTATTGACTACACATTCTAACTAACTAGTGGAMTTTAATTAATAAAGATGGCCACTATACATTAAGTAAGAACCTATTCCCTTAACTATGGGAGTTAGGATGGGAAACTAACATGCCTTCCCCCTTTAAAAGAACTTTTGTCCTTAAGGCTGGAGATGAGGAAATTGTTGTAGGATCATGGATGGTTCCCACATGGCATCTTCAAGATGCATATCCTTCCATTAGATTACGATTTCCTGGATAGTGCACTGGCGTAGATGACACCCTCTTTGTCTAAAATTACCTCTAGCTACAACCAAATGGAACCCTCTTCATCTAGTTATGGGAGAATGGTTTGAACATGGAGATTCAGCCCCACCACTTTCTTCAAGAATGACACATGAAACACTACATGGATCTTAGAGTGGGATGGGACAACCAACTTATAAGCAACCAGTCCCATACATTTTAGTATAGGATAGGGCCCATAAAACTTAGGTACGAACTTCTAGTGACACTTATCCTTGTCTGATGTTTTCTTATAGGGATAGAGACAAAATAATACTTGATCCCATTCTTGAAAGTGGTGCTTAGATCAATGTTGATTAGTCTATTGCTTCATTATATTATGAACCAATACCAAATTGTCCTTGATGGTATGGATAATGTCAACACATGCGTGCAAGGTTTTATCAACCCCCTAAACCTTGGATGTGCTTGGTAAGTAAAAGACCACTTATGGGGATTTTATCCATAGACTAATTCATAGGATGACATTGTGGTAGCACCATTATAAGTGGTATTGTACCACCATTCAACAAGGGGTAGCAACTAAATCCAATGTACAAAGGTGCAAATTCTTTTCTTCATGCCATCCCAAAATAATGAATTCTTAATATGTTCATATTTTTTCTGACACCCTGAGCGACCCATTGTTGGAGAGAAATGTAATTTAGTTAACACCCTTGATTTGAATGCTAAACTTTGGACCAAAAAAATTCATTTGTTATATATCATTCTACAAAGTGTTTCCCTTGTGTGTATGTGGGTCAACCTAGAGTTGTTGGAGAAGTTGAATGATCTTGGCATTAGATGACCATTCCTGCATGTACCTCCTCTATCCAATTGGGAACTAGTAAAGATAAAGAAAATAATGAGTTTTTGTTGATCGTTTTTATGTCAAGGGAAAATGACCAACATTTGAGAGAAAATTTTGCCGGGAACAAGAAAGACTCTCCTCATTTTTATAGAGGTGGTTCTCCTCTCTTGATATATTGGAATATTCTTTGTATGGTTGTAGATGAATGCAATGGGTGAGTACTAAAGAGAAAACCCCAAAATATCTTCCAACAAAGCTCTCATTTAGCATATTTATTCATTAAGCACATCATCTTATTCATGGAAACAAAAAGTGAATAAATATAACTAAAAGAGGTTTGTACACAGTTTTATTTCGACAAATATTTTACCTTCCTTTTAAAATTTTGTGAATCCAATATCAACTATGACTTTGAAAGATGAAAGGAAAAATAAATTGGGTAGGTCACCAAAGAACTTTACATGATTTATTTATTACAACTCAAAAAGGATTTTGATGGAAAATACATTTGAAATTTCATGCTTTAGACTCAAAGTATGAAAAATCACCAATGTAATGACCCGAAATAGTTCTATGTGGGAGAAATTAATAATCAAATCCCAAATTAAATATGATTAAACATGTTTGAAACAAGAGGGCTTAAACAAACTCAACAACATTTCAATGACAATTACATAAACCTAAAATAAATTGCATCTACTTTTTACAAGAAGGAATTTTGCTCCTCTTGACCTGAAATGTCATGGAGAATGTATAGAAGAATATTGAGATAAATGAGTAGAAAATAATATGAAGGAGAAAGTCAAGAAGATTGATTCACAAATATTTTGAAAGATAGAACTTTCAACCAGAAAAAAGACCCCTATGGCGAACTCTCTAACAACCGGTCGCCAACCCTTTGAATATGTCTCTTCTTCTCTTTTGTAATCTCTTCTTCATATTCTTGAAACTAGTTTTCAGTTAGTTTTAAGGTTTTATTTTCCCTCTGTGTGAGATTAGAAATGTGTACCATCAATTGGGACCCACTTTAGAAGCTCAAGAACTTCTTTAAATAAATCAATTTCTGAAAATAATTTATTTTTAAGACCAAAAATAGTCTCAACTGCAATTTAATTTTTAGGGCCTAATAACTAATATTTCAGCCATTGAAACCACCTCTAATGTGTTCTTCATCTCTTTAATTTTTCTACGAGCTCAAATCAGATGTCAAGATCAAAAGTTATGAGCTCTGGAATATGGAGACTCAGCCACTGTTGATCTGTCCTCATGAAATCTGGGCCTTTGATTTGCAAATTTGACTTTCTTTATCCCACACACATTGTGGGATGGTTCTCATGACTTATTTATAAAGAAATGTCATATCCATGTTATTTGTGAATGAAGTTAAAAGCACCATATAGTTATGTGTAGCTTGTCCACAAAGTATATTTTGACCGCACCATCATCACCTAATCATCATGCCAAGTCACTATCCAATCATTTTTTTCCATCCATGTTTCACCCGGGGGTATGTCCACTTCATTTCCACATGTCCACATATGATAGGTCCACCTCACTGCCCTGTGTCACCCATGGATAGGACTATGTTTATGTCCATGTCACTGCCACATGTTCCAGTAGGATAGGTCCTCAAAAAGAGGGAAGAAACTTAGGATAAGAAATAATATTGAAAAATTAAATGAAGTGTTTGTGGATTTACGGAAATGCAGAGGTAAAGGAGGTAGGTGAGGAGATAACACTTAGTAAAAATGACTAAGTATTAGATAGGGATGCGGGTTACAGGACACATGACATGAAGAATTGTGGGATAAGAATAGAAATTGTGGGACAAGAATAGATTTGTCTCCCACAACAAGACTCCTACAATGCATTCAAAGATAAAAAATAAACTAAGTATAGGACTCAATAAAAACCAAGTGTGAAACTTAGTAAAATGACTAGGTCATGAAGGGTGTGGGACACAAGACATGGGGAAAAAAGGTAAATGAAGAGGAAGGTTTTCTGTCACACACCCACTACAACAACTAAGATTTTATTTTTCTTTACATCTTTTATTCGAGGAACATAATCCCCGAATTTCTATGGGGCCTAGCACAGACCCTCCCTTCCCTTATCCTCCCCCATGGGATCGTTGGCTATGACCACAGACCTTACCAAAAAGGCACTTCCAGCTTTCGCGATTCGGGGAATCATGATGCAAGCGTTCCCCTATTCTCTGTCTTTCAAAATGTCGAAACCTGAAAGGGTCTAACATATCCTTAGTTCCTCCCTTGGGTCGATTTTCATACGACCGGTCCTATGAGCTGGTGTTGTTCCTCTAAATGCTTTCGGGGTTTTGCGATTCGGGAAATCGCGATGCAAGCGTTCCTCCTCTCCCTTTCGAATCCCTGGAACCCGAAAGCCCAGTATCATCCAAATCTATGGTCCAGATTGTCGACTTGCTCAACGACCCGGATTAAATACTGACATTCTACCTTTCGAGATTTATGGTGAGGTCTTCACTCCTATTCCTCTGATGTCCAAAATCCCGGTGGCCTTAGATCTTCGCCACGCGTCCCTACAAATGGGCGGTTCAAATTCTTTGAGGAATCCTCCTCCCTACCACAAGACCCGATCCAGTGACCTAGGGATCATTCACATAGCACATCAGGGTTTCGCATACTAGGATTTTGCGACTGGGGAAGACGAGGGGTCTTGCCCTTGGGTTTCCCGAGTTCCGAAACGCCGAAACCTATTCACACTAAACCGATTCGGGGTTTCACATATCAAGATTTCACGACTGGTGAATACGAGGGAACTTGCCCTTAGGTTTCCCGGGTGCCGAAATGACGAAACGCCAAAACCTATTCACGCTAAACCGATTCGGGGTTTCGCATATTGGGATTTCACGACTAGCGAATACGAGGGAACTTGCCCTTGAGTTTCCCAGGTGCCGAAATGCCAAAACCTATTCACGCTAAACCGATTCGGGGTTTTGCATATTTGGATTTCGTGACTGGCGAATACGAGGGAACTTTCCCTTGAGTTTCCCGGGCGCCGAAACGCTGAAAACCTAAGAGAACCACTCTTTCTTGTACAAGGTTTCCAGACTCAGATCACATGATTCTTCAGCGGGTTCTTGGGTAATTATCCCTAGGCTTGGTGACTAGACTGAAAAGTCTTCCTAAATCACCGAGCTATGAACTCTTGTGACAAGCATGAAGTAAACTTGTGGGTTTACTAAAACGGTGGTCTTTTCAAGGAACTCACTCCGGCTCTGGAATGCGAGGGAAATTCTTGGAAGGAGGTGCCTTCGGGGAAATCAAACCAGGGCATATCGTGATTCAAGTAAACGAGACAAATCTCAAGGGAACAGACTCGTAATTTGAACTTGTTCATTCTATATATAAACCGATTATGGTCATACAAGTATAAGCATGCATCCATTGTTTTCGATCAAAACACCAGGCAAGCATTTCTATACAACAACCATTTATGAGTGTACAAACATGAGCATGCATTCCAGGATATTCAATTCAAGATACAAGATATAAACACTTATCAAAAAACACTAGGTGTGACGCGACTGCTGAGAGTGTGCTCGTTTCCACCCAACCGTAGGCTCAGTGACTCCAAACGGATTTACCACTAGCCACCTCCAAGCTAGACCACGATGCTTGAGGTTCAATTTTCTACTTCCAGCTCAATGGAAGTCAAGGACGAAGATTACTCTCCTTCTCCTCTGTTCAAAACTCCCTGTGTTTCCAGAGTTTCTCCAGTTCTTCCCCGCGATCCCTGTCGTGCGCGTTCTCTCCTCTCCCTTTACCACACTTCCTTTCTTGCCTTTTCTCTGCAAGATTGCGTGTGGCGCGAATTTCCCTGTTTGCGGTTAGGTCTGGGAGTTGTTACGGATGGGTGGTTCACCCCCATCCCCTCATTAACTCTTGAGGGGCCTCCCCACCTACCAATCTGATGGGAAATCCATTCTAGGGTTAGAGAGTTGCTTTGGTCTTTGAGCAAGTAAAACCAGTATGACACTGGCTCGGTGGAAGTTAACACAACCATTCTAGGTCCCTTCCACCACCTCTCATTAACCATCATGGTCTCTTTTAGCACATCCCCCTCCCAGTAGCCATGGAACACATATTCATAACATAATTTACATTCATCAACCTTTTATAAAAAGGTCCGTCAAATCAAACATTCACATCTTTGAGTTTGCCATAGTTCTTGGCCAATATAGTTATTTTTACAGACTAGGGGAAACAGGGTGTTACATTGTCCAACATCTGCAATGGAAGACTTAGTGTAAAACTAGAAGATGAAAATGAAAAATGAATGTAGAAATAATGAAAATGAATAAGTGGAAGTGGAAAATGGAAATGAATTATGGAAATAATAATCAAAATGAATAAGTGGAAATATAAAATGGAAATGAATTATGAAAATGAACATGGAAATGAATTATAAACATAGAAATTGTGGAAATGATTAAGTGGTGGGTATTATGAAAATTAACTAAGTGAATAATGAAAATAGAAATGGGTAAGTATGGAAATGGTTAAATGTGGAAAATAGGTAAATATAGAAATTGTGTGGAAGATTGGAAAAATGTCTAAGTATGGAGATTAGTGAGGAAGGAGAGTAAAGTGGAAAGGAGGAAAAATGGCTAAGTATGAAGTGATAGTATAGAGATGAGTGAAGAAATTGACATATCTTGGGCATATGAGATCTGTTTTAGATTTTGTAAAATGTTGGACGGAGCTGAGACATAGGGCTATTCAGTGAGAATCTGGACATAATTAATTTACTTGTTTTTAGTATAATTTCCTTTCCTTCTCTTTTGTTTCAAATAGAAACTATCCCTGTTAGACTTTCATGATGAAGAACTACAAAACTTAAGCTGATTGGAAACTTGTTGGGTCTTCACAATCAACAATTGAAGATTATTTGGAACTTTCCAAGTTAAAAAAAAAATGGCCTCTATTTGATGGGTGAAAATAGATCAATAGTCTTCCTTCTCATATTTATTAGATAAAGAATCAACCACCACATTCTCCTTACACTTCTTGTAGACGATCTCATAATTGTAGCCTAACATTTTGGTGACCCACTTTTGTTGCTCTAGTGTGGAAAATGATTTTCCAAGAAGTGTTTAAAACTTCAATGGTTAGTCTTAATCTATAAATGATGCTCAATAAAGTAAGGATATTGTCACATATCAACTACATGAAGAATAGCCATCATTTTCTTTTTCATAGGTTGTTTTTCCCAAGTTCTTATCAAACAATTGTTTACTAGTGAAGGCCAAGGGACATCCCTCTTGCATTATCATTACCCCAATACCTTTTCCCGATGCATCATTGTTAAACATTATTTTAGTCACCTTGATGATGTTTCTATAGCATGTGTTCAAGCTCCCAAAAGAACCTTTCTTCATGAGAAAAGTGACTGGTTTCCTCTTCTTTAAAGACTTGTTAAGAAAGGACATCGTAGGCCAATAATAAGATACAGTGCGGCAATGCCTGATCACCATAGTCTTCCCTGAAGCTGGTTTGCGGCGTTTTCACAGGCTGCATTATAGCCAAGGTGCGGTGGTGTGGAAAAACTGAGAAAAGGTCGAAGTTCAGGAAGGTTCTAGAAGGGAATCTTCTAGAATATGAGGTGGCATTCGTATGGTTGGGATCCTACTCGCTTCTCTGATTTGGTGGGATCATCCTAATCTCTTTAACCATCTCTCTTTCTCCTATATAATGGTGCATTTCTCATGGAAAAGGTTAAGCAAGGAATTAATGAAGGAATAGGTTGAGAATTGTATGAGGGATTCTATCTCAATTGATGCTTGAGGTCTTCATTTGTCCATCAAGTTATTGTGGATCCTCTTCATGCAAGTTTGGAGAAAGTGTGTGTGTTGGAGCAAAGGGACACCGAAAGGGAACCTTGCAACATCAAGGTTGTTTGGTTGCATCTTCCACTTTCACTTAATATAATACAATGGCATGTTTCTTTCCCATAAAATCATTCTCATTTTATTACATGACTCCTTGATCACATGTATAAGTTTTCATTGAACATACTATTGTTTCTTTCACTTTGGTTGGTTTGTGTCATTGCAGGACCGATATCACAAGAGCACTAGAGCGAAGCAGGGACAACAAATACATAAGGAAGTGATATTCAAAGGTATGTCATTTATCTCCTATATGATAGTAAATTCAATGATTGGGCTTAGGGAAAGCGCCATGTCTTGTCTCGTTTTTGTTCTAGATATAGATGGATCTAGGGAGATCAGTTTATGTCAGCATTCACTGATTTATCCAATAACAATCACATTCCAAAATGAAAGTTTTATTGAGGTCCAACATGGCTAGGACATGATTAATATACATGACTTCTTTTAAATCCTAAAAGTCCTATTCTATAGTGTCATTCCAATCAAAGGCATTTGTCTTAAACATGGTGGTGAGGGGAACTGTGATTTTACCATCACTTTGCACAAACTTCTTGCAGTAACTAGTGTAGCCAAGGAGTCCATGCAAAGTTTTGAGATTCTTGAGGCGCTGACATTCTTTCTTTTCCTTCATTTTCCTAGGATTGACATGTATTCCATCCCAACTGACAATGTGCCCCAAATATTCCACATCCAGGACAACAAAAACACATTTAAAGCATTTGATGAATCAGTGATTGTGGAGGATTTGTAAAGCTTGATCCACATGTGTCTCCCATGTTTTATTGTGGATCAAGGTATCATAAAAAAATCCATGGAAAAAATGGCGATTGACTTTAGTGTGCCATTTTGTCTTACATTTGTTCCATTTGGTCAAAATCAACATACTCTAGTCTCTTTAATTTAACTTTTATGTTTTTTGATCGGGCTCAAGCCGTATGTAATGTTATTCAAACCATTGAACTTTCAATAGAAAAACAAGTGCACTTATTTTTAACGCAATAATGATTTTTTTATGAGATGTATTTTTATATAATATAAGGAAAATAGTGCAAGAGAGAAAATTATGAGAAAATCATGAATGCTAGAAAATTATCAAAAAAAATCCTTAAAATTATAATTTCATTAAATATTGTTTAAGCAATTTTTAGTTATGGCAAATTGAAAAAGATTAAAATATATAATATTTAGCCTCCTTCATAGGATTAGTGATCTTGCTAATGAGAAAAACTCTCAAATAAATCAAAACTTCACCAACCAAATACTAATACTAACTTCTATTGTTCAAAATTGCTATGCCATATAACAATGATATGATACACTTCAATCGATTATTTGTAAGACTTTTCCTTTCTTCATATATATATATATATATAATTAATTAATTAATTAATGAGATTCATCCCAAAAGACACGATTAGCTACTTTGTAGCTCTTTCATGTTTTACTAAACCAATGAATTATTTGGTTAATAATGGAGGAAAAGTCACTCCATCAAATATTTAACATCAAATATTTAAAGAATAACTATCTATAAATAATCATGAAATTCTACAAATTTTACATTAATAAGAGGAATGGTTAATTAGGATTCACTAAGGAATAATATATATTTACTCAATATAATATTTAATAATAAAAAAACAATATAATATTTAATAATAAAAAAAAAACATAAAATAATAATAAATGTAATGTCATCTAAATTATATATATATATGAACTATTATAAATCATATATATATGAACTATTATAGGAGAATTAAAAGATATCATTAACCTAGGTAATTCTATGTAGCATCTTTCTTTATTGTTTTTTTACCAACACACAATATCAATGATGAGCCCATCCACACTAAAATAAATCGATCTTAATAGATTCAAATTATGATAAATTTAGATTTTTTTTTTAACCAACACACAATATCAATGATGAGTCCATCCACACTAAAATAAATCGATCTTAATAGATTCAAATTATGATAAATTTAGACTACTTACATTGTCATAGAAGTTTATTTAAGATAAATTAACTTTAATCTTAATTCAAAATCCATTTGTATTAAGTTGACTTTTATATATTAATGAAGTAATAATTTTTTGATTTAAAATTTATGAAAGTTTTCTTTATTTTTTTATTGTATTCACATTATAGGTCGATCATGAAATTTGGTCATAGGTTCATAACCAATGGCATTGTGTTAAAACATAAGTGGGTTAGGGATTCATTGGTAGTTAAAAGTGACTCATTTGTCGATAGTTAAGTGTAACATCTCCACTATAATCCACAGTTTAATTAATGCATAATGTAGATATGAATAGGTTGTGGCCAAACGATGTAATATGCAAAATGTATTTTCTAAATTTCAATAAATATAATGTGATACTAGTTGTTGGGAATAAGGATAGAGATGGGGGCTATTTAATCCACAAGAGAGGGGAATTCCTAGGGAGTGTCTAAGAGGGGGTCCAAGGGGGAAATCAATTATGGGTATTAATCCAAACCTAGTTTTCTAAATTTTACTATCATTTGGGGGAAACCTTCAATTTATGTTTGAGTGTGTGAGAGCTCATTCATTAAACTCATGTAAGAGGGTGGGTGTGAGAGTTACATCCCATAGTTATTGGAAAACACGGGGAAGAAGTAATCAACATTGGGTAGAGTGAGCAATCAATTATCTTGGGAAAATAGAGGAAATTTGTATGGGTTGTTACAAGAAGTTTTTACACATCTAGTTTTGGATGAACAACAAGAAAGAAAGAAAAAAAGAGAGCACTAGAGCTAGAGCAAGAAGGCTAGGAAATTTTAGGAGCATGCTGGAGCGTTTTGGAGCATATTTGGAGCTGGAAATTGAAGAACCAGGTTGTCATAACTGAAGAGTGGACTCCTGAATGAGTTGTACTATAACAACAAGTGTTTTTTTGTTGGTTATTATTAGTTTTCCTAACAGTGATTTCCCTGGATTTCCCAACAAAGAGATTCCTAATTGTCTGTGCGAGAGAGACCCTGATAAATGAATGGGACACCTAATGGAATGAGAGCAGTGAAAGGGTACATTCCTTGGGTTGGGAAGGCTGAGAGGAAGAGAGTTGGAAGGAATTATGGATGTCTATAGGAGAATAACAATGGTTTGTGTGATAGTGAGTTGTGAGTGGAATATGAGAGACACATTTCTTTTGTGGATTCCTAGCCCTAGCTTGGAGGTGACTTGATATTGAGATTTAGAACATGTCTATGGTTGGGTGGAACATTATTCCCAAGCACCTAGTTGCATAAACGTTTTGTAAAGATACGTGTTTATTTGTTTTCCTGAGTTATTTCATGAGTTCAATTGTTGTGCTTAACTATGTGTATGTAAATGGTTTATTGTTGTTGTGAATGAGTCATTTGTTGCATTCATGTTCATTTATATTGCTATAGATGCATTTCCTTATGGGTATCAAAATCATTTTAAAATGTGAATTAAATCGTAGCTGGTAAGCTATAGTAAATTAATCAACAAGAATAATTTCAATTTTATGTGTATTCTGCAAGTAGCATTCCCTGGTTGAGTTGGGGTATGTTACATTAAGTTTATTGAGAAAGTGGGGTGCCCGAACACTATGTTAAGACATAGGGGGGCTATACAACCCATGATATTTGATCATAGATTGGTTGGTTAATAGTGAAGGTTCATAACCAATCCAACCAATGAATCACTTTAAAAGTGACTTGTTGGTTGGTAATCCAACAACAAATCACTTTAAAAGTGACGCATTCGTTGGGAGTTAAGTCCTGTTATCGCACGGTTTGTAGGAAGGGTTTAGGTAGCTTGAGTCAAGGCTTAAAACCGGCGTAACAGGAGCTTCCCCACCCACTGTCACCTCGATGGGGAGATCTTTCTATTTAGGATGGCTAGTCCAAGGGAGACGTCCCTAGTAACCTGGGTTTCTGAAGGAGAAGGATCAAGGTTTAAGGATCAACAGGTTGAGGTAAGCTTCCCTTCACAGATTACTGCCAATGATGAGATAGTCAAAGGAGATCTTCCACTGAATGGCACCTGTTTGCGAGACAAGACAAATCAAACTAAAATGTGCTGCAGTGGTTAGTACTTCAAAGCATCAATGACTATCCTTAACATATAGATATATGAGCAATGATTAGATGTAATTATTGACGAAGTCAATGATTACTAAACAAAGATAAATAGCTTATATCACTTCTTCAATAAGTACAAAAAGATAATGGCATTCAATGTATGAAATCAGATCCTTTATATTATCACAATGCAATATCTGCTCATATATAAATATGTTTGCTACATCACAATTGCAGAATGGAGGTGACGTCAGCCCTATTTCAGCAAGGCAAACAAGTGGACCTTTTGACAATCAAGTAAATAAAGATATTCCACACTTAAATGTTTATCAAAGGAAAGAAAAAGCCACAACGTTTGCACTTTAAACAAGGATAAAAAGAAATCTTGACGTCACCTATAATGTTGCTGCTGCAAAATGACGTCAGCCCTAGGTTTTAGGTTAGTTAAATAGGCCAAAAGGTAAACGTTTTGCACTTTGAAAAAATGAAAATGTCTAATACCTCTATGGCTGTCAAAGGGTAACCTAGCCGCAATTTCTAGAGCAAGCAAAAGTTCAAATAGGCTAAGACGTCACCTTTAGGGTTAGGGTTAGTAAATCTACTAGGGTTAGACGCTAGGTTAGTTAGGGTTTTAAGCAAAAGAGAGT
>ML804296.1:46687-139559 GCA_009831015.1 Picea engelmannii | reverse complement strand
TACCATTTTTCTTGTTAAAAAGTTTGAAAAGGATGGCCGAACAGGTCCAAAGGGTTAGTGAGTTTCGGGGGAGTTTATTTCACTTCGGGTTAGTTAAAATATTGATCACTTCTACACTATCGAAAAAGCAAGAGACTTGGGACATCTTTACTGTAAAAACCCTCGCCCGTGCCCAGTCTAAAGCTAAGAAGGTGAAGCCTGTTTCCCCACATAGGAAGTCGAACTCCAAGAAAAAGACAGTCAAAACCCTGACTACAGACTCTGCTGGGAACCCTGAGCCCAAACCTCAAATTCATGACGAGGTAGAAACCAATGCTGAAACTGGAAAGGCCACCACACCTACAGAAGCGGACATTGAAGCCCCGATTTCTCCCTCAGCTGCCGATAACATAATTGATGTGGAGGAACTAGCCGAGTCCACTGATAATCCTAGAAGGAACCCGAAAAGAAAATGTAAAAGCTTACTGTCGGGAATGGACAACTTGGTACCCAGTTACCCCCCACAAGAAAGATTGGAAAGTATAGATGGTCACGATGAGGCCCTGGAGCCATCTGAGATGACCTGGACTTTGTCCCAGCTCATTCGAAAAAATCGTAGAACCAATCGGCAGGCCACTACACCCAAAAAAATTGTGCAGAATGAGTCCATCCAAGTACCAACCGGTACCCCCGTTCAGATGCCAAGAGAGGTCACCCCTGAACCCCATCTAGTTGACACTTCTACACTCAACCCATCTCATCCAGATCCAATTGACAACTATGAACTCAGCCCAGATCGTAATCTTGACCCAACTAATACTTATGAGCGCAACCCTATTGCATTCACTCCTGAATTCAGTTCAGACCATAACTCCGATAGATTTCACACCCCTTCTCAAAGTCCCGAAGATCTCACGCATGCATCTAGTTCGTCACTACAGCCAGGACAAGGTCGAACAGTTGAAACCCACTGCGAGCTCTCCTCCAGTCGGTCCTTGAAGCCAACGGTGGCGAAACTAGAGAACAAGAACAACAGATTGAAGGAGAAGTTGCATGAGTACCGTGTATTGGACAGACATGTTAAAACCTAAAACGAACTCCTGAAGCTCAGAGTAAATCACCTCTTATCCAAAGTTGAAAGGCTAAAGCACAGGAATAAGGATGTTTTCAAAAGGTACAGACAACTTCAGAGGATTGCTAGGAAGCATGTTATAATCAATAGGGTCCTTAAGAAAGAACTTAGGAATCTAAAGAAGAAGGAGAGGCTACAGATGCTGGTTGCAGCTGCTGCAACCCTTTGATGGCTACCAAGTTTTATTTTTATTTTTGTTGCCTGAGGACAGGCAAGAACTTTAGTGTGGGGGTATGTTGGTCCCGGGTTTTGACCATGCTCTTTGCCTATATTATATACCACAGACCTCCATTTATATGCCAGTACCACCCTTTTGACCTCATTTTGACATAATTAACATCTCCCTACCATTCAAAGGCGTCACCTAAGGTATCTTTGAATTTCAAGCTATTTTTATGCACTTTAATGCTTTAAATTGGTATTGGAACTAATATCGTTTGGGTTAGGTACCACTTCTATTTCTGGAATAGGATGCCGGTACCAGGTACCAACTCGCACCCGTGGAGGTACCAATGGAGCCGCTCGAGCTCTGTGCGTTATGGTTCGAATGAGAGATAGAAAGATTCACAGGACAACTGGAGTCATGGCCACAGAGTGCTCGAAGACATCATGAAGCCTGGATCGATTATTCCTCATCGTTCACACTTCGTGACACTACGTGTCACGAAACTGTGAAGTACGTTTCAATTTGATTTCAAGAACTATTCTCGGATCGTGGATCTGTTTGTTCTACATACCTTTATTTTCGACTGTTATAGACAGAAGGATGGATATAAACCCAGGATCACTTCTGAGAACGGGTTATATTATGTTGGATTATGTTATGCTATGAACCTATGTTTTCGAATATAAACTACTGTTGCGTTATGGTACCCGACTGTCTTATGATTTGAGTATTTCTTTCCTGAGTTAATGAAGCACGAGGTTTACACAGTGATCGCATAGAATTTTATAGTCGGCTTTGGTTACCACTTACAGCGTTTGTGCCGTTTGGTTGGGCCCGCCAAACCGGTGCAAGTCGCTGCCTTATTTTGCAATAGATTTAGTTTTACGCTGTCATAGACTTAGTTCATTTTAATCCTTTAGAGCTTGCATACGAGGTAGCTTAACGATAATAGATTTAATTGTCTTAGCATATTAGCATTTGTTTATCTGAATGATATATCGACAGCTCATGGCGTGACATTGATTTGGATGTTTCAGAATCGTGTTTATTTATTCCTCAACTGAACCATTCCAGCATACTGTTATCTTTGACGTTGTTGAATATTAAACGCAGGACTGATGCTTGTAGGGTTTAGAATATGCATGTGGTTGTTTGGTTTTCATTTCCAATTTGAATATAACTCAGAATTAGCATGCGTTTTTCTTTGTTAGATAGTAGTTACCTTGCCTGCTTAGAATAGTTAGAATACAGTTAGAACAAAAGGAGCTCCTGGTACCAGTAGTTAGGATAGTACTCTGTTTTCCTGTAGCTAGCTTTAGATTCATTTTGATAACCAGATTGAATGCATTTTTGGAAAGACTCTCTGTGTCATGGCTGGAATAGAAGTGATGATGGTAGATGATCAGACACCAAAATAAAATAATCTTATGGAACCACACTTTTGAATAGAAATAGCAGCACCAGCATTTGAGCACAAGACTATTTTTTTGTTTATGACTTAATAGGAAATGCTCAGTTTCGAGTTAGTTATTAGAATTCAAGTTCTCAGAATAGGTGTGTGTTTTCTTCTTAGGATAGCATTCAGATAGAGACTAGACGCTTGCCTGCACATACTGTGTATCAGCTCGAAGTTTACCAACCCTGGTTTGACAATTTAGTGTTTCAGGTCACTTAAAAGCTTCAATTTAGCAGCCTGACATTATCCATAGACTAATTCATAGGATGACATTGTGGTAGCACCGTTATAAGTGGTATTGTACCACCATTCAACAAGGGGTAGCCACTAAATCCAATGTACAAAGGTGCAAATTCTCTTCTTCATGCCATCCCAAAATAATGAATTCTTAATCTATTCATATTTTTTCTGACACCCTAAGCGACCCATTGTTGGAGAGAAATGTAATTTAGTTAACACCCTTGATTTGAATGATAAACTTTGGACCAAAAAAATTCATCTGTTATATATCATTCTACAAAGTGTTTCCCTTGTGTGTATGTTGGTCAACCTAGAGTTGTTGGAGAAGTTGAATGATCTTGGCATTAGACGACCATTCCTACATGTACCTCCTCTATCCAATTGGGAACTGGTAAAGATAAAGAAAATAATTAGTTTTTCTTGATCGTTTTTATGTCAAGGGAAAATGACCAACATTTGAGAGAAAATTTTGTGGGGAACAAGAAAGACTCTCCTCATTTTTATAGAGGTGGTTCTCGTCTCTTGATATATTGGAATATTCTTTGTATGGTTGTAGATGAATGCAATGGGTGAGTACTAAAGAGAAAACCCCAAAATATCTTCCAACAAAGCTCTCATTTAGCATATTTATTCATTAAGCACGTCATCTTATTCATGGAAACAAAAAGTGAATAAATATAACTAAAAGAGGTTTGTACAAAGTTTTCTTTCGACAAATATTTTACCTTCCTTTTAAACTTTTGTGAATCCAATATCAAATATGAATTTGAAAGACGAAAGGAAAAATAAAATGGGTAGGTCACCAAATAACTTTACATGATTTCTTTATTACAACTCAAAAAAGATTTTGATGGAAAATACATTTGAAATTTCATGCTTTAGACTCAAAGTATGAAAAATCACCAATGTAATAACCCGAAATAGTTCTATGTGGGAGAAATTATTAATCATATCCCAAATGAAATATGATTAAACATGTTTGAAACAAGAGGGCTTAAACAACCTCAACAACATTTCAATGACAACTACATAAACCTAAAATAAATTGCATCTACTTTTTACAAGAAGGAATTTTGCTCCTCTTGACCTGAAATGTCATGGAGAATGTATAGAAGAATATTGAGACAAATGAGTAGAAAATAATATGAAGGAGAAAGTCAAGAAGATTGTTTCACAAATATTTTGAAAGATAGAACTTTCAACCAGCAAAAAGACCCCTATGGCGAATTCTCTAACAACCGGTCGCCAACCCTTTGAATATGTCTCTTCTTCTCTTTTGTAATCTCTTCTTCATATTCTTGAAACTAGTTTTCAGTTAGGGTTAGGGTTTTATTTTCCCTCTGTGTGAGTTTAGAAATGTGTACCATCAATTGGGACCCACTTTAGAAGCTCAAGAACTTCTTTAAATAAATCAATTTATGAAAATAATTTATTTTTAAGACCAAAAATAGTCTCAACTGTAATTTAAATTTTAGGGCCTAATAACTAATATTTCAGCCATTGAACCACCTCTAATGTGTTCTTCATCTCTTTAATTTTTCTACGAGCTCAAATCAGACGTCAAGATCAAAAGTTATGAGCTCTGGAATATGGAGACTCAACCACTGTTGATCTGTCCTCATGAAATCTAGGCCTTTGATTTGCAAATTTGACTTTCTTTATCCCACACACATTGTGGGATGGTTCTCATGACTTATTTATAAAGAAATGTCATATCCATGTTATTTTTGAATGAAGTTAAAAGCACCATATAATTATGCGTAGATTTTCCACAAAGTATATTTTGACCGCACCATCATCACCTAATCATCATGCCAAGTCACTATCCAATCATGTTTGTCCATCCATGTTTCACCTGGGGGTATGTCCACTTCATTTCCACATGTCCACATATGATAGGTCCACCTCACTACCATGTGCCACCCAGGGATAGGTCTACGTTTATGTCCATGTCACTGCCACATGTTCCAGTAGGATAGGTCCTCAAAAAGAGGGAAGAAAATTAGGATAAGAAATAATATTGAAAAATTAAATGAAGTGTTTGTGGAGTTACGGAAATGTAGAGGTAAAGGAGGTAGGTGAGGAGATAACACTTAGTAAAAATGACTAAGTATTAGATAGGGATGTGGGTTACAGGACACATGACATGAAGAATTGCGGGATAAGAATATAAATTGTGGGACAAGAATAGATTTGTCTCCCACAACAAGACTCCTGCAATGCATTCAAAGATAAAAAATAAACTAAGTATATGACTCAATAAAAACCAAGTGTAAAACTCAGCAAAATGACTAGGTCATGAAGGGTGTGGGACACAAGACATGGGGAAAAAAGGTAAATGAAGAGGAAGGTTGTTTGTCACACACCCACTACAGCAACTAAGATTTTCTTTTTCTTTACGTCTTTTATTCGAGGAACATAATCCCCGAATTTCTATGGGGCCTAGCACAGACCTTGCCTTCCCTTATCCTCCCCCATGGGATCGTTGGCTATGACCACAGGCCTTACCAAAAAGGCACTTCCAGCTTTCGCAATTCATGGAATCACGATGCAAGCGTTCCCCTGTTCTCTGTCTTTCGAAATGCCAAAACCCAAAAGGGTCTAACATATCCTTAGCTCCTCCCTTGGGTCGCTTTTCATACAACCGGTCCTATGAGCTGGTGTTGTTCCTCTAAATTCTTTCGGGGTTTCGCGATTCGGGAAATCGTGATGCAAGCGTTCCTCCTTTCCCTTTCGAATCCCTAGAACCTAAAAGCCCAGTATCATCCAAATCTATGGTCCAGATTGTCGACTTGATCAACGGACCGGATTAAATCCTGACATTCTACCTTTCGAGATTTCTGGTGAGGTCTTCACTCCTATTCCTCTGATGTCCAGAACCCCGGTGGCCTTAGATCTTCGCCACGCATCCCTACAAATGGACGGTCCAAATTCTTTCGGGACTCCTCCTCCCTACCACAAGACCCGGTCCAGTGACCTAGGGCTCATTCACAGAGCGCATCAGGGTTTCACATACCGAGATTTTGTGACTGGCAAAGACGAGGGGTCTTGCCCTTGGGTTTCCTGCGTGCCGAAACGTTGAAACCTATTCACACTAAACCGATTTGGGGTTTCGCATATCAGGATTTCACAACTGGTGAATATGAGGGAACTTTCCCTTAGGTTTCCCGGGTGCCGAAACGCCAAAATCTATTCACGCTAAACCAATTCGGGGTTTCACATATCGGGATTTCGCGACTGGCGAATACGAGGGAACTTGCCCTTGAGTTTCCCAGGTGCCAAAACGCCAAAACCTATTCACGCTAAACCGATTCGGGGTTTCCCATATTGGGATTTTGCGACTGGCGAATACGAGGGAACTTGCCCTTGAGTTTCCCGGGTGCCGAAACGCTGAAAACCTGAGAGAACCACTCTTTCTTTTACAAGGTTTCCAGACTCAGATCACATGATTCTTCAGCGGGTTCTTGGGTAATTATCCCTAGGCTTGGTGATGAGACTGAAAAGTCTTCCTAAATCACTGAGCTATGAACTCTTGTGACAGGGGTGAAGTAAACTCGTGGGTTTACTAAAACGATGGTCTTTTCAAGGAACTCACTCCGACTCTGGAATGCGAGGGAACTTCTCGGAAGGAGGTGCCTTCAGGGAAATCAAACCAGGGCATAGCGTGAGTCAAGTAAATGGGACAAATATCAAGGGAACAGACTCGTAATATGAACTTGTTCATTCTATATATAAACCGATTATGGCCATATACGTATAAGCATGCATCCATTGTTTTCGATCAAAACACCAGGCAAGCATTTCTATACAACAACCATTTATGAGTGCACAAACATGAGTATGCATTCCAGGATATTCAATTCAAGATACAAGATATAAACACTTATCAGAAAACACCAGGTGTGACGCGACTACTGAGAGGGTGCTCGTTTCCACCCAACTGTAGGCTCAGTGACTCCAAACGGATTTACCACTAGCCACCCCCGAGCTAGACCACGATGCTTGAGGTTCAATTTTCTACTTCCAGCTCAATTTAAGTCAAAGACGAAGGTTACTCTCCTTCTCCTCTGTTCAGAACTCCTTATGTTTCCAGAGTTTCTCCAGTTCTTCCCCGCGATCCTTGTCACGTGCATTCTCTCCTCTCCCTTTACCACACTTCCTTTCTTTCCTTTTCTCTGCAAGATTGGGTGTGGCGTGAATTTCCCCATCCGCGGTCAGGTATGGGAGTTGTTACGGATGGGCAGTTCACCCCCATCCCCTCATTAGCTCTTGAGGAGCCTCCCCACCTACCAATCTGATGGGAAATCCATTCCGGGGTCAGAGAGTTTCTTTGGTCTTTTAGCAAGTAAAACCAGTACGGTACTGGCTCGGTGGAAGTTAACACAACCATTCTAGGTCCCTTCCACCACCTCTCATTAGCCATCATGGTCTCTTTTAGCACATCCCCCTCCCAACATCCATGGAACACATATTCATAACATAATTTACATTCATAAACCTTTTATAAAAAGGTCCGTCAAATCAAACATTCACGTCTTTGAGTTTGCCATAGTTCTTGGCCAATATAGTTATTTTTACAGACTAGGGGAAACAGGGTGTTACATTGTCCAACATCTGCAATGGAAGACTTAGTGTAAAAATAGAAGATGAAAATGAAAAATGAATGTAGAAATAATGAAAATGAATAAGTGGAAGTGGAAAATGGAAATGAATTATGGAAATAATAATCAAAATGAATAAGTGGAAATATAAAATGGAAATGAACATGGAAATGAATTATAAACATAGAAATTGTGGAAATGATTAAGTGGTGGGTATTATGAAAATTAACTAAGTGGATAATGAAAATAGAAATGGGTAAGTATGGAAATGGTTAAATGTGGAAAATAGGTAAATATGGAAATTGTGTGGAAGATTTGGAAAAATGTCTAAGTATGGAGATTAGTGAGGAAGGAGAGTAAAGTGGAAAGGAGGAAAAATGGCTAAGTATGAAGTGATAGTATAGAGATGAGTGAGGAAATTGACATATCTTGGGCATATGAGATCTGTTTTAGATTTCATAAAATGTTGGACGGAGCTGAGACATAGGGCTATTCAGTGAGAATTTGGACATAATTAATTTACTTGTTTTTAGTATAATTTCCTTTCCTTCTCTTTTGTTTCAAATAGAAAGTATCCCTGTTAGACTTTCATGATGAAGAACTACAGAACTTAAGCTAATTGGAAACTTGTTGGGTCTTCACAATCAACAATTGAAGATTATGTGGAACTTTCCAAGTTAAAAAAAAATAGCCTCTATTTAATGGGTGAAAACAGATCAATAGTCTTCCTTCTCATATTTATTAGATAAAGAATCAACCACCACATTCTCCTTACCCTTCTTGTAGACGATCTCATAATTGTAGCCTAACATTTTGGTGACCCACTTTTGTTGCTCTAATGTGGACAATGATTTTCCAAGAAGTGTTTAAAACTTCAATGGTTAGTCTTAATCTAGAAATGATGCTCAATCAAGTAAGGATATTGTCACATATCAACTACATGAAGAATAGCCATCATTTTCTTTTTCATAGGTTGTTTTTCCCAAGTTCTTATCAAACAATTGTTTACTAGTGAAGGCCAAGGGACATCCCTCTCGCATTATCATTACCCCAATACATTTTCCCGATGCATCATTGTTAAACATTATTTTAGTCACCCTGATGATGTTTCTATAGCATGTGTTCAAGCTCCCAAAAGAACCTTTCTTCATGAGAAAAGTGACTGGTTTCCTCTTCTTTAAAAACTTGTTAAGAAAGGACATCGCAGGCCAAGAATAAGATACAGTGTGGCGATGCTTGATCACCATAGTCTTCCCTGAAGCTGGTTTGCGACGTTTTCGCAGGCTGCACTATAGCCAGGGTGCAGTGGTGTGGAAGAACTGAGAAAATGTCGAAGTTTAGGAAGGTTCTAGAAGGGAATCTTCTAGAATATGAGGTGGCATCCGTACGGTTGGGATCCTACTCGCTTCTATGATTTGGTGGGATCATCCTAATCTCTTTAACCATATCTCTTTCTCCTATATAATGGTGCATTTCTCATGGAAAAGGTCAAGCAAGGAATTAATGAAGGAATAGGCTGAGAATTGTATGAGGGATTCTATCTCAATTGATGCTTGAGGCCTTCATTTGTCCATCAAGTTATTGTGGATCCTCTTCATGCAAGTTTGGAGCAAGTGTGTGTGTTGGAGAAAAGGGCCACCGAAAGGGAACCTTGCAACATCAAGGTTGTTTGGTTGCATCTTCCACTTTCACTTAATATAATACAATGGCATGTTTCTTTCCCATAAAGTCATTCTCATTTTATTACATGACTCCTTGATCACAGTATAAGTTTTCATTGAACATACTATTGTTGCTTTCACTTTGGTTGGTTTGTGTCATTGCAGGATCGATATAACAAGAGCACCAGAGCGAAGCAGGGACAACAAATACATAAGGAAGCGATATTCAAAGGTATGTCATTTATCTCCTATATGATAGTAAATTCAATGATTGGGCTTAGGGAAAGCGCCATGTCCTATCTCATTTTTGTTCTAGATATAGATGGATATAGGGAGATCAGTTTATGTCAGCATTCACCGATTTATCCAATAAAAATCACATTCCAAAATGAAAGTTTTATTGAGGTCCAACATGGCTAGGACATGAGTAATATACATGACTTCTTTTAAATCCTGAAAGTCCTATTCTATAGTGTCATTCCAGTCAAAGGCATTTGTCTTAAACATGGTGGTGAGGGGAACTGTGATTTTACCATCACTTTGCACAAACTTCTTGCAGTAACTAGTGTAGCCAAGGAGTCCATGCAAAGTTTTGAGATTCTTGAGGCGCTGACATTCTTTCTTTTCCTTGATTTTCCTAGGATCGACATGTATTCCATCCCAACTGACAATATGCCTCAAATATTCCACATCCAAGACAACAAAAACACATTTAAAGAATTTGATGAATCATTAGTGTTTGTGGAGGATTTGTAAAGCTTTATCTACATGTGTCTCCCATGTTTTATTGTGGATCAAGGTATCATAAAAAAATCCATGGACAAAATGGCAATTGACTTTAGTGTGCCATTTTGTCTTACATTTGTTCCATTTGGTCAAAATCAACATACTCTAGTCTCTTTAATTTAACTTTTATGTTTTTGATCGGGCTCAAGCCTTATGTAATGTCATTCAAGCCATTGAACTTTCAATAAAAAAAAAGTGCACTTATTTTTAATGCAATAATGATTTTTTTATGAGATGTATTTTTCTTTAATATAAGAAAAATAGTGCAAGAGAAAAAATTATGAGAGAATCATGAGTGCGAGAAAATTATCAGAAAATCCTTAAAATTGTAATTTCATTAAATATTATTTAAACAATTTTTAGTTATGGCAAATTGAAAAAAATTAAAACATATAATATTTAGCCTCCTTCATAGGATTAGTGGTCTTGCTAATGAGAAAAACTCTTAGATAAATCAAAACTTCACCAACCAAATACTAATGCTAGCTTCTATTGTTCAAAATTGCTATGCCATATAACAATGATATGATACACTTCCATAATCGATTATTTGTAAGACTTTTCCTTTCTTCCAAATTATATATATATATATATATATATATATATATATATATATATAATTAATGAGATTCATCCCAAAAGACACGATTAGCTACTTTGTAGCTCTTTCGTGTTTTATTAAACCTGTTTTACTAAACCAATGACTTATTTGGTTAATAATGAAGAAAAAGTCACTCCATCAAATATTTAAAGAATAACTATCTATAAATAATCATGAAATTCTACAAATTTTACATTAATAAGAGGAACGGTTAGTTAGGATTCACTAAGGAATAATATATATTTACCCAATATAATATTTAATAATAAAAAAAACATAAAATAATAATAAATGTAATGTCATCTAAAAATTATATATATATGAACTATTATAGAAGGAGAATTAAAAGATATCATTAACCTAGGTAATTATATGTAGCATCTTTCTTTATTGTTTTTTTACCAACACACAATATCAATGATGAGCCCATCCACACTAAAATAAATCGATCTTAATAGATTCAAATTATGATAAATCTAGAATACTTACATTGTCATAGAAGTTTATTTAAGATAAATTAACTTTAATCTTAATTCAAAATCCATTTGTATTAAGTTGACTTTTATATATTAATGAAGTAATAATTTTTTGATTTAAAATTTATGAAAAAAAAAATTGTTTTTTTTATTGTATTCATATTATAGGTTGATCATGAAATTTGGTCATAGGTTCATAACCAATGGCATTGTGTTAAAACATAAGTGGGCTAGTGATTCATTGGTAGTTAAAAGTGACTCATTTGTCGATAGTTAAGTGTCACATCCCCACTATAATCCACAGTTTAATTAATGCATAATGTAGATATGAATAGGTTGTGGCCAAACGATGTAATATGCAAAATGTATTTTCTAAATTTCAATAAATATAATGTGATACTAGTTGTTGGGAATAAGGATAGAGATGGGGGCTATTTAATCCACAAGAGAGGGGAATTCCTAGGGAGTGTCTAAGAGGGGGTCCAAGGGGGAAATCAATTATGGGTATTAATCCAAACCTAGTTTTCTAAATTTTACTATCATTTGGGGGAAACCTTCAATTTATGTTTGAGTGTGTGAGAGCTCATTCATTAAACTCATGTAAGAGGGTGGGTGTGAGAGTTACATCCCATAGTTATTGGAAAACATGGGGAAGAAGTAATCAACATTGGGTAGAGTGAGTAGTCAATTATCTTGGGAAAATAGAGGAAATTTGTATGGGTTGTTACAAGAAGTTTTTACACATCCAGTTTTGGATGAACAACAAGAAAGAAAGAAAAAAAAAGAGCACTAGATCTAGAGCAAGAAGGCTGGGAAATTTTAGGAGCATGCTGGAGCGTTTTGGAGCATATTTGGAGCTGGAAATTGAAGAACCAGGCTGTCATAACTGAAGAGTGGACTCCTGAATGAGTTGTACTGTAACAACAAGTGTTTTTTTGTTGGTTATTATTAGTTTTCCTAACAATGATATCCCTGGATTTCCCAACAGAGAGATTCCTAATTGTCTGTGCAAGAGAGACCCTGATAAATGAATGGGACACCTAATGGACTGAGAGCAATGAAAGGGTACATTCCTTGGGTTGGGAAGGCTGAGAGGAAGAGAGTTGGAAGGAATTCTGGATGTCTATAGGAGAATAACAATGGTTTGTGTGATAGTGAGTTGTGAGTGGAATATGAGAGACACATTTCTTTTGTGGATTCCTAGCCCTAGCTCGGAGGTGACTTGATATTGAGATTTAGAACATGTCTATGGTTGGGTGGAACATTCTTCCCAAGCACCTAGTTGCATAAACGTTTTGTAAAGATAAGTGTTTATTTGTTTTCCTGAGTTATTTCATGAGTTCAATTGTTGTGCTTAACTATGTGTATGTAAATGGTTTATTGTTGTTGTGAATGAGTCATTTGCTGCATTCATGTTCATTTATATTGCTATAGATGCATTTCCTTATGGGTATCAAAATTGTTTTAAAATGTGAATTAAATCATAGCTGGTAAGCTATAGTAAATGAATCAACAAGAATAATTTCAATTTTATGTGTATTCTGCAAGTAGCATTCCTTGGTTGAGTTGGGGGATGTTACATTAAGTTTATTGAGAAAGTGGGGTGCCTGAGAACTATGTTAAGACATAGGGGGGCTATAGAGCCCATGATATTTGATCATAGATTGGTTGGTTAATAGTGAAGGTTCATAACCAATTCAACCAATGAATCACTTTAAAAGTGACTTGTTGGTTGGCAATCCAACAACAAATCACTTTAAAAGTGACGCATTCATTGGGAGTTAAGTTCAAGGTGGAATATGAATCCCATCATAGGTTGATTGGTTGGTAATGAAGGCTCATAACCAATATGACTAGCAAACTACTTTAAAAGTGACTCATTCATTGGTAATTAAATCACTTTAGAAGCGACTCATTCATTCGACAAGGTGGACTATGTATCCCATCATAGGTTGATTGGTTGGTAGTGAAGACTCATCACCAATATGACTAACAAACCAATTTAAAAGATACTAATTCATTGGTAATTAAGTCCATCTGTAGCGTGTGATTCCAAATCTCTATGTTAATACATATATGACTATGGAACCCATTGATTGGTTGGTAGTGAAAGCTCATAACCAATCTAACTAGTGAATCATTTTAAAAAGTGACTTGTTAGTTGGTTTTTAAATTCATTCACAAGATTTGATCATAAGTTGGTTGGTTGGTTAGTAGTGAAGGCTCATACCAATCTAAGCAACAAATCACTTTAAAAGTGACACATGTGTTGGCACTTAAGTACATGCAATTAATGTTACTTCACACAAACGAGTTAGGTCAACAAAATTTTGTTATAGGTTGGTTGGTTGTCACTCAAGGTTCATAACCAACAACAAATCAATTTAAAAGTATTTTGTTGATTAGTGGTTAAATCCATTTGTATTATAAGACCAAACCTTATATTAAAACATAAACTAATTATGGAACCAAAGAATGATATAGGTTAGATTGTTGGTAAGAATAACTTTGTTACCTAATATATGTATGCAACATGAATGAAACAAAATAAAATGAAAAAAAAAATCTTATTTTTGAAAATATTATAATAATTAAAAAAACAAGTATTATTAAATGAAGATATATACTTTCCTATAATAATTAAAAAAAAATAGATATTATTAAATGATAGTATTAAATGAAGATATGATGATGAGGGTAAGTGATTACTTGTGATTCTTTAGAATTTTGTTTCTATGCTCGAAAAACATTAAGAGAAGCTTTCCAAGATCACTATACTTTTGTTGAGTTAAGAGGTTAGGAAGGTTGGTAGTGTGATCAATATTTTTAAAATGAGATCTAATATGGGTATAGGATGGAAAATCTAAGAGAAAGTGCTTTTCATCTTCAACCTTCTTAGTGTCACAAAGGTAACACACTTTTTCATCCCACGACGTTTTAAGAATTGACCAACGCCCAGTTTCACTATGGAGCTCGTGAGAATTTGTTCTTATCTTAGCAATGCTTATTTTTTTCTTTACACTTGGCAAAAATCTTCTAGATCAGGGTTGATTACATCTTTATAATACCTTAATTTTCTCTTTTCCATTAACGCTTTATCACACCACATTTTTTCCTTAAATTTTGATTTGATGTTATTTTTAATAGTATCTTTATTCTGCAAAATGGTTTCTTCCATGATTCCCCAATAGTTTAGCCAAGACCAGGCGTCTTTATGCCATCCTCGCTTGAGTCGATGATGGTTATGACTTGATTTTGAAGCAATTTTAGGTAGCCTCTTGTCTTCCATGTTGTTTAACTTGTTCTTATACATTAGGTGTCTAGTCATAGCCATGCTCTCAATGGGGGAGAGGCTTGTTTCTAATAATAAGTTTTCCATCCCCCATAATAATAGTCATAGCCATGCTCCCATAATAAGTTTTCCATCCCCCAATAATCATTTTCTCAATGCTATAATTCCAATTGAGCTTGTGGTGAATATCAATTCCAAGATATTTGTATGAAGTCACTTCCTCCATGTTGTTGTTGTCATATACAAAGGTATCATAAGGGATCTTATTGGATTTAATAATCATGACCTTAGTCTTATCAGTATTAAGAGTCATACCCATATTGGAGCAAAAATCCTTGAGGATTCTTAGTTGGTTTTCAAGATCATGGGGACTCCTTGCCATAAGAATGATATCATAGGCATAAAGAAGAAGATTGATGACTATACCAGTGAGAGTAGGGCCAACACAACCTGCTTTTTCCAAGCATTCTTCTAACTTATCAATGTATATGCCAAAAAGGGTAGGGGACAAGGGACAACCTTGTTTGACTCTGATATTGTAGTTAATCTCTTTTGACCAGCCCTCAGTTTTTTTAAACTTAGCAATAACGTTCTTATACATCCTTATTGCACTAGACCTCAACTTGAGAGACACTTTTATCTCTTCGAACCTATACTTTCTTTTATACTTTCATATAAAAAAATACAATAATTAAAAAAAATATTATTATTATTTGAAAATATATATGAAATATCTCATATTAATGAATACAAATAAAGAAATAAATCAACATCCAAATTTATATTTTTTAATTAAAATTATAATTAAACTAATATAAATTGGTATAAACCCAAAAAAGGTTAACAAAAATACAATTCTTTTAACTAAAACAATAATAAAGAAATAAATCAACATCCAAATTTATATTTTTTAATTAAAATTATAATTAAACTAATATAAATTGGTATAAACCCAAAAGAGGTTAACAAAAATACAATTATTTTAACTAAAACAATAATAAAATTAATGAATTTTATAATTAAACTACATGGTTAACAAAAATACAACTTTTTTAACTAAAATAATAATTAGATTAATAACAATTTATTAGAAAAAAATTAAATAATGAACACTTTTGTACTTGTCTTTTTTATTAAATTAATAAAAAATTATTTAAAAAAAGTTGAATAATGAACCGTTTTGTACTTGCCTTTTTTTAATTAAATTAATAAAAAAATATTAAAAATAAATAAATAATGAACAGTTTTGTACTTGTCTTTTTTTTCCTTCTTACTGAAAAGTTCATTTTAAAAAGTTAAATAATGAGCAATTTGTACTTGGCTTTTTCCCTTCTTAATGAAAGGTTTGTAATTGTGTTTTTCCATTACCTAATGTTTATAAAATCTAAATGAATATAAATATTTTGATTTAATCATTATATTTAAACAATAAATATAAAACCATGTCAATATTTTCTCTCTTATTTTAAACAATGTAAAATTGTTAATTGCAAACTTCCATATTTATTAATTGAAATCTGTATTTTTAGTTGTAATTTAAAAATTTTATATTTTGGATTGTGATATTTTTAAGTTTGATGAGAAAATGTTAGATTTATAGATTTGAGTGATTATTTCTGTATAATTTTAATATTTGATATACTGAATCTATTTCTACATTTAAAATTGAATTTTAAATAATAGAAAATAATAATTTAATACAAATTTATATCCCCTTTCTCAATTCCAACTAAAAAACTAAAAAATAAAACAATTAAACAACACCTTTTATTTTATTTTATTTCATTACTTAATACCATTTATTTTATTTCATTACTTAATGAATCGCCTTAAAATTCATTACTTAATGGATAGACATGACAAGTTTCATAAAAATCTAAAAACATCACACCACCTCCCTAACAAATATGCCACTGTGCACAAGTCCGCTGAAATATATTAAGAAAAGCAAAGCAAAGAGGTCTGAAGCAATTATAACAACTATTCCGATAATACAATTTCACAGAATAAGATAATAATATGTTCAGACTCACATAATTACAATTTCAGAGAATAAGATAATAATATGTTGAGACTCACATAATTGAGCTGCTGGAAGATGGAAGTTATTTCTTCAGAGGCTGAAATTACAATTCAGGTCTCCCAACTTCTAAACTAGGGAAAACCAATTAACAGATTAAGAGTCTTTGAACTCTTGAAAACTTCTCTGCAATCTCAACTGCCATACCACGACATACCACGACAGCAAACAGTGGATTGAATCATAGGATGGAAGAAACTTCTAGTAACACAGTAAATTCTTTTTATTAAAAAAGAATGGAGAAGAGCACAGAAATCTGTAAAGAGATTTCACCCTCTGAGCTCATGTTACTCCTCTGGCAATAACTATCCAGATATAGGCACTTTTTGTTGGAGTGCTGCTGCTTTGCCAAATGAAATGATTTTATTGCAAATGATGTGTTTCTTCATGCTGTAAACAATATATGATCATTGCTCTGCAATACACCTTTGATTGAAAATCTAACCCGAAGTGGAGGCCAAAGAAGAACAAGAAGATATAGAAWRCCMTGAAGAGCCAWGAGAGTTGGAGAAGGWATGTGATGTGAARAGAGACTTGATGGARTKGGCAAGGGAAGAGRCAATGGCTGCCTTCACYTGSCCTCTCTTGGGGATATRYCTGSACTSAGAMGKCATKCTCAYCTGCCTGGAAGTGGCCTGGTATGGCATTYTRTAGATACTATGAATGCTCTCTCAATAATGAAATTTACACAAACTSAAAGGAAAAGATTGGTGAGCAAGTCTAAAGGATGCTGTGAATATATAACAATTCTATTTGAGATTTAAGAGTACTATGAATCTTGTTGTCAATGGATTACATTTGAATGCTAAAATTTTATATCATTTTATTTCTTGGGTCCACTACCTACGTTGGCTGCATCTAAATAAACAATTTATCACGTGCAATATGGGCCAAAGGAGCCAACACTTTCGGCTTTATGCCCTGCAAAATTTTGACAACATCATGCTTTGGAAAAAAGGTGCGACTGAATTGCTACTTGCTATAGGTCTTAATATATTAAAAAACAAAATAATATTGTAAGAATGCTACACGCAATTAATTTGTTTGGACATCGCAAAAGTTTTCAGGTGTGGCTAAAGACAAACGTGTCTTCAGTTTATGCACGATACGACAATGAATAACTCGTGTGAGCTGCACATGAAAAGCAAAATCATTACAAACTTCTCATATATAGAGTCACATGAAAAGCAAAATAAAATCACATGAAAAGCAAAATCCGTTTAGAATTTCGTTTTCTAGATCTTCTATATTAAGACTTTTCTGCTCCTCAGCCTAACTTGAAAAATATAGTCTCATGGTAACGCTAGCTACAAATTCTCACTGAATTTTTGTGTTACGGTTTCTTATTTGGTTCAATGACATTTTCCTCACAAGGTGGACCATGTAAAATTCTTTTCAGATCAAAGTATCCCATGAAATTAGTTATATATGTAACTATGTTGGCTTCTTATTTGGTTTAATGGCATTTCCCTCACAAGGTGGACCATGTAAAATTCTCTTCACATCAAAGTATCCCATGAAATTAGTTATATATGTAACTATATTGGCTTCTTATTTGGTTCAATGGCGTTTCCTCATGTAAAATTATCTTCAGATCAAAGTATCCCATGAAATTAGCTATATGTGTAATTATGTTAAAGGACATTGTTATAGATTCTTGGAGGGTTGAATTCCTCTACTTTGAAGCGAGCCATGGTGATCATCATTTCATTATCTTTGCTCCTAATGACCTATAGTTGCTTACTATTGTTCGTGTTTACAAGCTCCTCGCTTTTCCTCCATTCCCCCATATGAGCTTCCAATTGTGCCTTCCAACAAGCAGATTGAAGCGTTGTGTATGTTAGGTCCCCATGTGATCCAAGTGGATGTCGGTGGCCACCCAACTATTCCACTGGCTCAAAGACCAGTTTCCATTTTGGCATTTTTTTTTCATTTTTTCATGACCCAAACTTTTGAGGTTGTTTTGAGGCCCTAAACTACGTTTTTTGAGCTCGACAACATCTAACATTGTAGCCAAAAGAAGATGTTTGGCTGAACGAAAAATGTGCTCCTCAACTATACCTTTCCAATGGTGTATTGAGCCAAAAGTTACGCCCTCAAGAGGTTGACGTATCAACTACCCCCATTGGGGCCCACAAATCTTTTGGTGTTTAATCTCTCGGGATTAGGCTTTTGGATGTTTAGGTTTTCTCATTTGTGTTTTATGTTAAAAAGGCCTCGGGAGCCTCATTGTACTCAACTTCTTGTGAATGAGTGTAGCTATCACATCTCTTCTTAGAGATAAGTTGCCACCATTCGAGCAAGTTTGTTTCAATTTGCATTTTTACAGTTTCAACAGGTTCTCTTTATTAATAGAAGTCAAGTTTTACTGTATCTCTGTGTGTTTATTTTCTATACATACGTATTTCATTTCGTTCCATTTATAAATCCAGATCGGTGGTATCAAAGCGATATTCTCTTTATTTGTTTCTCTGTGCATGTCTCCAACGCGGCCATGGTACAAGGAGTTGGGACTCGAAGTAGTTGAGCCCTTGAAAGATCGTCCTCGCCGATCACGACGACCTCCCATGGTGGAAGAAAAGAGAGATGACAGACTAGGAGATCATTTTAAACTATTTCTCGAGGAAGCCCTCGCACGACAGAGGAACAAAATGATGGATAAATTTGCACAAATTCTTCGACGACTACCAACAAGCGACACATCTTCATCAAGTGGCCAATTTGGAGGCGTCGCCCCCTTCAAGGTACAAGTCAATTTTGATATCCCCTTATTTGAAGGCCAGATAGATGCAAATGTTGTAGATAAATGGTTGAATCTGCTAGATAGGTATTTTTTGGTCCATAATTTTTCCCATACAAAAAATATTACCTTTGTGCTCCTTAAGGTTGTCCCCCATGTCAAGGATTGGTGGGAGATTTATTGTGAGAAAAAGGCCACTGAGTAATCTGCAATAGTTTTGGTTTCTCCCACTTGGGATTCTTTCAGGGATGCTATTAAGGAACAATACTACCCTGTTGGAAGCTATGATGACTAGTATACGAAATGGAGCACACTAGGAAAAGAAAGGGACTAGATAGTACCAGAGTTCACAAATATCTTCCATACCTTACGCACCAAGCTGGGTATCAAGACTCCAAACAACATTTGGTGTTCAAATATCGTGGCTATCTGCATAGGTACATCCAAATAGAAATGAAGTTTATGAATATCTCATCATCGGGAATGGCTTATCAATATGCTATCAAAATCGAGTAGAAATTTAAACAGAAGAAGTGAGAATTTGGATCTGCAAATTTCTCAGAGCAGAAGCAGGGCAAAGGCGGCCCCAACCCACAGAACAAAGGACAGAGCAAGGATGGACCCCCTTAGGACAACCAGTCCAAGCCGCAAACAAATAAGGGTAATGAGAAGATGAAGAAAGACATTGGGAAGTGGTGTGAATTCCATAAAAGCCCCTGGCATAACACCGATGAATGTCACTCGAAGCAGTTGTTGGTGGCCGAGCTGAAAGCCTCAGAGTCAAAGGCAGGTTCTAACTTTGAATCAGATCCAAACAAGGGGAAGAATATCATTGATGCAAAACCCAATGCCACTATCGCTACCACTAAGGTCCAACCAAGTAAACCATAAGAACTAGAGGAAGGTGGATGCCTTTTTCACTTGTAGATGTGGGTGAAGGGTGCTCTGCTGCATTTAATTGTCGATAGCGAAAGTCAAAAGAAACTGATCTCATCAGATGTCGTCAAGTGGTTGAACTTCTTGACGACACCACACCTACAACCCTACACCATCAGGTGGCTCCGCCAAGGAAGAGATCTTCATGTTAGTCAACAATGTCATCTGCACTGCGACATCAAGCCCTTCAAGGATGAGGGATTGTGTGATATTTCCCCCCTTGAAGTTTGTGATGTTCTTTTAGGCCAACCATACTTGTGGAAATGACATGTTATATATGAGACTAGACTTCACAATGTTATTATTACTTTGGGTAGACAATTGTACATGATTCCAAAGGTAGCTCCGCTTACCGCTATTTCTTTGATCTCTGCTAAGAAATACAGGGAGGTCATTTCCTAGATTGAGAAATTTGTCTTCTTCATGATTCACTCTCAAAGTGAATAGAAGGTTGCAACAAAATCCATGGCCTCTCCACGTAGCAAAAAAAGGTGGACAATATCATGGAAGAATACAAATACATCTTCTCCTCACCCACCATGGTACTATTGCGTTGTCAAGTCAAACATTCAATCGATCTAACCCCTAGTGCACCTCTACCCAATGGGCCAATCTATTGCTTCTCTCTAATGGAAAATAAGGAAATCAAGCGACAGATCTAAGAGCTACTTCAAAAGGGGCACATTCGACTCAACTCCTCACCCTGTGAGAGCCCAATTATACTTGTGCAAAAGAAAGATGGGAGTTGGCGACTCTGCATTGATTATAGGGCCCTAAACAAAATCACAGTCAGGAACCGATACCCAATTCCCCAAATTGACGACTTTCTTGACCAACTCAAGGGAGCCAATTTTTTCAGTAATATTGACCCGAAGTCTGGCTACCACCAAGTCCCAATAGAACAGATTGATGTATGGAAGATTGATTTCAAGTCCAAAGAAGGTATTTTCGAATGGCTAGTCATGACCTTTGGTTTGAAAAATGCCCCAACAACTTTCATGAGATTGATGGACGATATATTGTGGCCTTTCACCAATTCTTTTATGGTGGTATATCTGGACGATATCCTTATCTTTAGAAAGAATTGTGAAGAACACTTGTGGCATATTCAACATGTCCTTCACACTCTGTGACAACACAAAGCTATATGCTAACTTCGAAAAATGCTCCTTTGGCATGAACAAGGTCCAATACCTAGGCTACATTGTTGATGAGCATGGTGTGCATGTGGATACAGCCAATATCCAAGTCATTCGTCACTTCCCAACCCTGACCACACTAACCGAGCTTCTAAGTTTCTTAGGACTTGCCAACTTCTATTGTAGGTTCATGCTAGGATTCTCCCATATTGCATGGCCCCTCAGCCAAGTGACCAAGGGTGGTGGAAAGGAAAATTTTGTGTGGGGGAAGTCATAACAACAAGCATTCGATGATCTGAAAAATCGTTTGTGCTTAGCTCCAGTACTCTCCTTACCCGATCTGCAACAACCTTTAGAGATTGAGACCAATGCCTCAGGCTATGTTGTGGGCGCAGTTCTCACTCAGAATGGTCATCCAGTGGCATATCACAGTGAGACACTATCATATGTCATCCGTAAGTACCCCACCTATGCCAAATAAATGTATGCCATTGTACAAGCCTACCAACAATGGAAGAACTACATACTCGGGAAGGAGACAATCATCCACACTGATCACAATCCTTTGTAGTTCATGCAGAAACAAGGAAAATTGCAGAATGACCGCCATCAAAAGTGGTCAAAATACTTGCAATAGTTCTATATCAACATCAAATATAAGACAGGGAGCACTAATCATGTCGTTGAATACCTCAGTCCACATCCAGTTGCAACCTTAACCACGATGCTCCACTCCTATGGCCATGAGGCATCCAATCCAAGTTGTCCCAACTCTACAAGAGTGATCCTGACTTTGCTACCACTTACCAGATGTTGGGAACATGCATGAATGTCACCTACTTTTATCTTTAGAAAGAACTCTTATGCCATCTGGACCACCTCTATGTTCCTTCAAGTGAGCATTCGAAGTTGATTTTAGAAGCTCAATGCATTCAGATGGCAGGACATTTTGGCATGGGAAATACCGTTGCAGTACTATAGAATAATTTCTATTAGTCGAAATTATGTCAGGACGTCAAAAAGTATATCAAGTCTTGCACTGTCTACACCATTGCCAAACTAGCCACTAAGAATCAAGGCTTGTACACCCCTTTGCCTACTCCAGATAGGCCATGGGAATCCATATCGATGGACTACATGTCAGGATTTCCTTCAACGAAGCAAGGAAATCACTACATTTTTGTGGTGGTCGATCGATTTTCTAAGATGGCCATTCTAACCGCCTGTAAAAAGAATATCACCGCGGAGGGCACTGCTAATCTCTTCTTCGAATGGGTGTGGGTACGCTTCATGATACCACAGATCATCATATCATATTGGGACAACATGTTCCTAAGCACATTTTGGTCCAACCTCTAGTCACTATTGGACACCAAGCTCACCAAATCCATCGCCTTCCACCCCCAAACTGACGATCAAACAAAGGTCATTAATAGAATGATCATTCATATCTTATGCATGTATAACTCCAAACATCCACATACATGGGATGAGAATATCCCCTATGTTCAACACAACTACAACAAAGCCCTTCATAGCTCGACCAACCATAGTCCCTTTTAGGCAGGGTTGGGATTTCAACCATTGGGTCCCATTGATGTCGCGTTGTCCCTTGCATCCACACAGAGAGAATCATCCCATTCTCAATCTAAGGCCAAAAAATCCACCAAGGTTATTGAACGGATTCAACACATCTGACAACAGGTCCATGCTATTTTACAGAAATTCAATGCTAAGTACAAACAATGCCATGATCAACATTGGGTGCCGCACAAGTTTCAGGTGGGAGACAAGGTCTAGTTGCATTTGCAGAAAGAGCACCTTAGAGGACCTCATCAGAAGCTTCGTCCACTTTAATATGGGCCTTACACCATCACCAAGGATGTGGGTGACAATGTTTTTGAGCTAAGTATTCTCCTCTTCCTTGGTCTGCACCTAGTGTTCAATGTGGACCTTCTTCGAACATACTTCCCACCATTACTGGACACATCAGATATCACAGAGCAGTTGACACCGATAGAGCTCAACCATGACTACATGGAATATGAATCCATTGATAAGATCAGGGACACTTGAATTAAGGGAACTCACCAATAGAGGATCCAACTTTATCAGGTTGTCAGAGTAGGGCAGCTCCTGCACCAAGGCAAGTGGCTCACCCGAGGCCAAATTCAACAGAAGTTTCCCCATCTGATGGGGGTGCTCAACGCAATGGAGACCATTGATTCCTAAGGGGTGAGGAATGATCTAGGTGGATATCGGTGGCCACCCACCTATTCCAATGGCTCAAAGAACAATTCCCATTTTGTTAGTTTTTTAACAGTTTTTCGGGTCCCAAACTTATGGGGTCATTTTGAGGCCCTAAACAATGTTTTTTGGGCTCGATGGTGCCTAGAAGATAAAAAAAGAATAGATGTTAGGCTGAATAGAATATGTAATCCTTGGCTATACCTTTCCAATAGTGTATTGAGCGCCCCAAACTAAGATCGTATGTAAAAGTTACGCCCTCGGGAAGTTAACATATCAACTACCCCGATCGGGGACTTTGGAGCCTCATTGTACACAACTTCTTGTGAATGCGCGTATTCGTCAGATCTCTTCTCAGAGATAATCCTCCACCATTTGAGCAAGTTTGTTTCATTCTGCATTTTTACAGTTTCAGTAGGATCTCTTTATTAATGGAAGTCAAGTTTTATTGTATCTCTATGTGTTTATTTTCTATACATTTGTATTTCATTTTGTTCCATTTATAAATCTGGATCACCGCGAGTATCCTGCAAGTCCTGATTGCATTGAGAGAGATTCATATGAAGGGCACAAAATTTCTTCGACAATATGTAGCTACAACACATGCAACATTTGACATCATTGGGATGGTCAGGTGGAGGAGGGGGAGCTTTCTTAGGTAGAGGGGGTTTGTGAAGGTTCAGAGGAGGATAGGGTGAGTCGTGAAGTTGTGAAGGATATGGGGAGATAGATGGGATGGGTGGCATAAGGAGGAATGTCACATAGCTAGTGGAAGATGATGGTGTCATGTGACAATGATATGGAGGGAATTACAAATAAAGAGGTGAGGAGTGTGGCAAAGCCCAAATTCTTATGTGTGGAAAGGCAACATTCTCAAGCCCATAATTTAACATTCTCAAGATTGAATTTAACATTTTATGTTATTGCTTGTGGCTCAAGCTTTATGCAACCTCATTCAAATCATTGAAATTTTGATAGTCAAAATTTGCACTCACATTTAACATGATAATCACTTTCTATGACTTGTTTTTTTCCTTTTTCCTTTACTATAAGTTTGAGAGCTCGTGAGAAAATTATGAGAGAATCCATCACAATTGTGCCCGTTTTCCATATTTTCTATCTTAAAGACTTTTCTTCTTCTTAGATTAACTTGAAGTGGACAGAAACTCTAGTTTACGAATGAGCCAATTACTTTTGCTTTCTTAGTCAAATATTTATTTGATACATCTCCATGGTTATAAGGGAGTTTTTATGTGTTCAAGTTTTTGTAGTTTGATGATCTCTTTTCATTCACAATAATGGTTATATATATTTCTAGATTTTTGTTTTAGCCTAATTAGTCAACATTTAAAATGGGCTATAAAAATAGAGTCTTGTTTTAATAGAGGAGAGGCTCCTTTTTGCAAGATGTTTAATAAAAAATATAATTGTTCTTCTATCCTAGAGGTAGTAAGTATATTTTTAACAAACTTACCTACTAAAAATAAACAACAACAATACATGACATAATTAACAAAGTCTAGAATCACATGTCAATTCTAGCTACAAATTCAGTATAATTTTTGGTGTCAAAGCTCCTCCATTGGTTCAATGGCATTTCCCTCACAAGGTGGACCATGTAAAATTATCTCCATTGCAGGGTATCTCATGAAATTAGCTATATGTGTAGGGCACTGTCACACATTCCTAGAGGGATTAATTCATCTCCTTTGAGTTAATCCATGGTGGTCGTCATTTCATTACCTATGTTCCTAATGACCTGTAGTTCTATAGTTGCTCACCTTGTTCACGTTTACAGGCCCCACCCTTTTCCTCCATTCCCTCTAGATGAGCTTCCAATTGTTCCTTCTATCTAGCAGATTGAAGCAATGTGTATGTTAGGTATCCATGAGTATCTTGCAAGTCTCGGTTGTAATGAGAGAGATTCCTCTTAAGGGCCAAAAATTTAATGAACAATACGCAACAACAACACATGCAACGTTCCGACGTCATAAGGATGAGGAGGTGAAGGAGGGGGAGGTTGTAGAGGTTGTGCATGTTATGTGACTAAGAACAATAAGTTAATGTCTAAATAAATGTTTATTTCTCGAGAAACAAATATGCCAAGCAAGATATTTGGGGAAGGAATTTCATTTTTGAGTTAAGAGTGAGTGATTTTTTAGAGATGTTAGATAATCTCTCTTCCAAGTAATGAAGAATTGATTTCAATCTGTAGGGGGGTTAATGTCAATTTGTAAATTTTCAAGATCAATTTACCATATGGTTTCTTTGATGTTCATTTTATAAATAGATGGGAGATTGTTTCCTTAGAGTTTTTCTAAATGGTGCATCTGGATGGACTTGTAATACAGTTTTTTCTTTACTAATTTCCATGAAGATATTGCCTTGTGCCATTAACCAATTAAAGAGTTAATTTTTGGGAGGAAATATCAGTTACATATCTTACTCCATAGCCTAGAGATCTTTGGATTATCTTGTTATGGTAGGAGGTGGTCATAACCCTACTTGACACTATATGATTTTCTTGTGGATCCCCAATGTCTTAAATCACTCATGGCTCAATGGAGGAGGGAAATGCCTTTTAGAATATGCTAGAGGGAGGAAAGTTTTTCTCAAACTTATGGAGGAGGATACACATTGGTCCAATCAACCAATTTTTGTCCTCTTCTAGATCCCAAGTGGACAAGTTAGTGAGGGTAGTGAGGCCCTTTGATGTGAGCCATCCATTAGCAACAAAGAAAGCGACATTGTTTTTCAACAGTTTTCCTCCTTGGATGTTATGTTCATAGATGCAGATGATTTCCCCATTTCACAGCCACCATGAAGGATGTGATTGTATAATGGAGGTTGCAACCTTCAATACATTCAATACTTGGGAGCCTTTTGTTTCTAGGATAGGGTGATCCATGCAATGTTTTCTTGTGTAATTTCCTAATATTTATTGTGGGGTGCCTCTTTCCACCATTATGTCTCCCTAGTTACCAATCACCATGCCACTTTTTCTCCCAGAGCTATATTCATAAGGGATGGGTCATTGATTTCCAGTCCTCATCTATTGTAAGTAGCTCATACTGAATTCTAGTTCACCAAATTGAATTTTTTCATTAGTTTTCTCACTTTTCGATAGAAAAACTGTGATCTCTTTCCCAATGTTGTTAAGGATGCTTATCAGGGTGAGCATGGTGAAGCACATGTAAATGGGAAACAAGGGAAATGGTAATGCCTAGATATTTAAAGTAGGACCATTGCATCTCAAGAGGAAATTTGAGGAGTCTTTATAAATAAGATAGGTGGCCAATGAAGGTGTTCCAACCATACAATTTACTTTTCAATTTATTCAATAGTCCCCCATATGCATCTAGAAATTGATCAAATAATTTTCTGAAACTTATGGCTATGTTGTTGGAGGATCCCCATACCAATAGTGTGTCATCAATAAACTATGAGTGATTGATGTTTTTAATGTCTCTTGTAATGTTGACTCTGAGCTAAATATCACCAACCCTAGTTGCATTGAGAGTGCTACCCAGGTCTTCATAATCCTATGGATTTATGAAGTACTATGTTGTCCTATCATTTAGAAGGGATGCGATCTAGGTCCCTCTCACTCGTGTTGTTACCCAATTAATAAAGAGAATCCAAACCGCTTGAGAACTTCCAATAAGAATAAGTGGTGAACTCTATCAAAAGCATTTCTCATATCCAATTTGATGATCATGCCTTATTCCCTAGCCTGGTTTCCAGAGTGGATGGATTTTTCATAGGGATAATGTTATCTAATATTCATCACCCCTTCACAAATCCTCTCTACTTGAGAGAAATAATTCAAGGGAGGAGTGTGCTTAGTTTGGAGGATAAGATTTTGGATAAAATTTTGTAGTGTATGTTGTAGAGGGAGATGGGGAAGGGTCGATGAAAGGAGGTAGGATTTTTTCCTTTGGGGATTAGTGCTAGGAAGGAGGAATATTCCTCCTCCTAAGTTATGATTAATTATGATGTGCTCTATCATCCCACATAGATCATATTTGATGATGTGCTAGCATGCTCGAAAGAAGTCGCTAGTGAAGCCATCTAGTCTAGGCACTTTATCCAGTTCCAATGCCCACAAAGTGTTCTTTATCTCCTCCTTTGAATCTTCATTAGTGAGCTTCTTATTGTCCTCTTACTTAATGAGGGGAGGGATGTTGCATAATATTGAGGTCCAAGCTATTGGAGAGGATAGAGACCCTGCTAAATAGAGGGCTTTGAAGTGATAATGAGCTATCCCCTTGAGCCTTTATATCACACTCTATCCATTCTTAAGATCTATTTCGGCAACATGGTTTTTTATTCTTTGTGTGCCAACCTATTTATGGAAATACGATGTGTTTTTCTCACCCACCTTTAGCTAAAGGGTTCTTGATTTGACTCTCCATAGGATTTTTCTTTTGTCTATGCTTTAAGTAGACCTTTCTCTGCTTCTTATTCTTTTTGATAGATTTTTGGGTTGATGTGTCATATTGATAGCTGAAATAGAAAACTCAAAGCAATATTGAAAGAAATGTAACTGCATAAAACAAATAAAACAGAACCAAGGTATTGAAGTGGAAACAATAGGTAAAACTTTATTGATTGATATTATGAATAAGAAGTAATGTTCACTTTCCTATTTGAGGGGGAAACCTGCAACTGAGCATAGCTCCAATACAATATTAATCAATTGAAACCCCACTACATAGCTTCTACTACTATAAATACTTTCTATTTCTCCCAAACTCTAACCACCTAGTGGGACTTCATTGATGAGGCTACATCAACTACCCAATGGGCATTCTTTAATGAGGACATTTATTGATTACACATTCTAACTACTTAGTGGACCTTAATTAATAAAGATGGCCACTATACATTAAGTAAGAACCTATTCGCTTAACTATGGGAGTTAGGGTGGGAAACTAACATGAATTCCCCCTTTAAAAACACTTTTGTCTTTAAGGTTGTAGATGAGGAAATTATTGTAGGATCATGGATGGTTCCCACATGGCATCTTCAAGATGCATAGCCTTTCATTAGATTAATATTTCTTGGCTAGTGCACTAGCATAGATGAAATTATCTTTGTATAAAATTACCTCTACCTTCAACCAAATGAAACCCTCTTCATCCAGTTATGAGAGAATGGTTTGAACTTGGCAACTCATCCCTACCACTTTCTTCAACCTTGACACATGAAACATTGTGTGGATCTTAGAGTGGGATGGGAGAGTCAATATGTAAGAAACATGTCCAATATATTTGAGTATAGGATATGGCCCATAAAACATAGGTGAGAACTTCTAGTGACACTTCTCCTTGTGTGATGTATGCTTATAGGGATAGAGACAAAATAATACTTGAAACCCTTCTTCAAAGTGGTGCTTATATCAATGTTGATTAGTCTATTGCTTCATTCTATTATGAGCCATTACCAAATTTTCCTTGATGGTATGGAGAATGTCAACACATGCATGCAAGGTTTTATCAACCTCCTAAACCTTGGATGTCCTTGGTAAGTACAAGACCACTTATGGGGGTTTTATCCATAAAATACCTGATAGGATGACATTGTGGTAGCACCATTATAAGTGGTATTGTACCACCATTCAATAAGGGGTAGCAACTAAACCCAATGTGCTTGTCTTTCCAAGGAAAAACATCTCAAATAATTTCCAAATACTTATTGACCACTTATGTCAAACCATTTGTTTGTGGATGATATGTCATGCTCATTTTCAATTGGGTACCTTGTATTTTAAACAACTCCTACTAGAAATTACTTGTCAATGTAAGATCATGATCTGATATAATTGAACTAGGCATGTCATGTAGTTTAAAAACATTATCCATGAAGATTTATGTCATTGTTGAGGCCTTGAATGGGTGTTGTAAAACACAAAAGTGATTATGTTTGGAAATGTTGTCAACAACCACCATGATGATCGATTTGTTTCCTACTTTACGTAACCCCATAATAAAGTCCATGGAAATACTAGTTCAAACTATTGCAAGAATTGGTAAAGGATGTAATGCTCATGGAGGCTTCACCTTTTCACCCGTGTTCCTTTGGCATGTGTCCCATATTGCCAAAAAGGTGCAAATGTCATTCTTCATGCCATCCCAAAATAACGAATGCTTAATTTGTTCATATGTTTTATGAGACCCTGAGTGACCCATTGTGGGAGATAAATATAATTTAGTTAACACTCTTGATTTGAATGTTGAACTTTGGACCAAAACAATACATCCACTATATCGAAGTGCATCGTTCTACCAAGTGTTTCCATTATGTGTATGTGGGTCTACCTGAAGTTGTTGGAGAAGTTGAATGATTTTGACATTAGCCAACCATTTCTAAATGTACCTCCTCTATCCAATTTGGAACCGTAAAGGTAAAGAAAATAATGAGTCTTCCTTCTCATATTTCCTAGATAAAGCATCAACTGCCACATTCTCCTTACCTTTCTTGTAGATGATCTCATAATTGTAGCCTAACATTTTGGTGACTCACTTTTGTTGCTCTAGTGAGGACAATGATTTTCCAAGAAATGTTTAAAACTTCGATGGTTAGTCTTAATCTAGAAGTGATGCCCAATCAAGTAAGGATATTGCCACATATCAATTACATGAAGAACAACCATCATTTCCTTTTTCATAGGTTGATTTGCGCAAGTTCTTATCAAACAATTGTTTACTAGTGAAGGCCAATAGACATCCCTCTTGCATTAACATTACCTCGACACCTTTGCCTGATGCATCACATTCCAAAATGAAAGTCTTATTGAGGTTCGACGTGGCTAGGACATGAGTAATATGCATTGATTCTTTTAAATATTGAAAGTCCTATTTTGTAGTGTCATTCTAGTCGAAGGCTTTTTTCTTAAACATGGTGATGAGGGGAACTGTGATTTTACCATAGTTTTTCACAAACTTCTTGCAGTAACTATTGTAGCTAAGGAGTCCGTGCAAAATTTTGAGAGTTTTGAGGCGAGGCCATTCTTTCATTGCCTCGATTTTCCTAAGATCAACATGTATTCCATTCCAACTGACAATGTGCCCCAAATATTCCACATCCGAGGCACCAAAAGCACATTTAAAGCATTTGATGAATAATTCATGATTATGAAGGATTTGTAAGGCATGTGAGAAAGTTAAGAATCCTCACAATTGTCGTGTGCGACCGATACATTATACTCACCATTAATATTAGGACAAAGGCCATCTTTGGCAAAATGGATGACAAACAAAATTATATGTTTGACACTTAAGAATGAAATTCTGTGAGTTAATTTGTATTGACATCACGAAAGTCTTAAGGTGTGACTATACCATTTATGCATGATATGATACACTTCTATTGTTCAAAATTACTGTACCATGTATGCATGATATGATACACTTCCATAATCGATTATTTGTAAGATTTTTCATGTCTTCCAAACAATTTATGTATATATCCAATACCTAGACATTGAGATTCATCCCAAAAGTCACGATTAGCTACTTTGTAGCTCCCTTGTTTTACTAAAGCAATGACTTATTTGTAGCCCAAAAGAATAGCGACTCATAAAGAATCATGAAATTCTACATTAATAAGATGAATGATTAGTTGGGCTTTAGTAAGGGATAATATATGTTTACCCAATATAATATTTATTAGAAAAATAAACATAAAGTAATATTAAATTTAGTGTCGTCTAAATAATAATTATATATATATATATATAATGCTAAAAAATAAAAATAAATATGAACTATTATCGGAGTGTGAGATAATTTTCATTCAAAGACATTATTAACCTAGGAAAATTTATGTGCCATCTTTTCCTGTTGTTTTTTTATCAACACACAATATCAATGATGAGCCCAGACACACTAAAATAGATCGATCTTAATAGATTCAAACTATGATAAATCTAGATTACTACTATTGTCATAGAAGTTTATTCAAGATAAATTGACTTTAACCCTAATTCAAAATCCATTTGAATTAAGTTGAGTTTTACACATTAATGAATTCACGAAATAATTTTTTTATTTAAAATTTAAGAAATTTTTCTTTGTTGTTTATTGTATTTAGATTTATAGGTTGACCATGAGATTTGACCATTGGTTCATAACCAATGGCATTGTGTTAAAACATAAGTGGGCTAGGGATTCATTAGTAGTTAAAAGTGACTCATTTGTCAGTAGTTAAGTGTAAGATCCCCAATTTAATCCCCAATTTAATTAATGCATAATGTAGATATGAATAGGTTATGGCCAAATGATGTAATATGCAAAATGTATTTTCTGAATTTCAATAAATATAATGTGATAGCAACTGTTGGGAACAAGGACAGAGATGGGGGTTGATTAATCCACGAGAGAGGGGAATGCCTAGGGAGTGTCTAAGAGGGGGTCAAAGGGGGAAATCAGTTATGGGTATTAATCCAAACCTAGTTTTCTGAATTCTACTATCATTTGGGGGAAACCTCCAATTTCTATTTGAGTGTGTGAGAGCCCAATCATTAAACTCATGTAAGAGGGTGGGTGTGAGAGTCGCATCCCATAGTTATTGGAAAGCATCGGGATCATCATTAGGCAGAGTGAGTAGTCAATTGTTTTGGGAAAATAGAGGAAATTTGTATGGGTTGTTACAGGCAATTTTTACACATTTAGTTTTGGATGAACATCAAGGAGGAATGAAGAAAATAGAGCACTAGAGCTAGAGCAAGAAGGTTGGGAAAATTTAGGAGCATGTTGGAGCGTTTTGGAGCGTATTTGGAGCTGGAAATTGAAGAACCGAGTTGTCGGGCCTTAAGAGTGGACTCTTGAGTGAGTTACACTGTAACAACAAGTATTTTTTGTTGGTAACTGGTAGTTTTCCTAGTAGTGAATTCCCTGGAGTTTCCATCATAGAGATCCCTAGTTGTTTGTGCCAGAGAAACCTCGATAAACGAATGGGATTCCTGATGGACCGAGAGCAATGAAAGGGTACATTCCTTGGGTTGGGCAGGCCAAGAGGAAGAGAGATGGAAGGAATTTGGGATAATTGTAGGAGAATACCAGTGGGTTGTGTGATAATGAGTTGTGAGTGGATTGTGATAGGAACCCTTATTTTATGGATTCCTAGCCCCAGCTTTGGGGGTGAATTTTTGTTGAGATTTAGAACAACAAGTATTTGGTTGGGTGGAACGTCTTTCCCAAGCAATTGGTTGCATAAATGTTTTACAAAGATAAGTGTTTATTTGTTTTCCTGTGTTATTTCATGAGTTCAATTGTTGTGCTTAACTATGTGCATGTGAATGGTTTATTGTTGTTGTGAATGAGTCATTTGTTGCATTCTTGTTCATTTAAATTGTTGTAGATGCATTTCCTTATGGGTATCAAAATCGTTTTAAAATGTGAACTAAATCGTAGTTGGTAATCGACAATAAATGAATCAACATGAATAATTTCAGTTTTATGTGTATTGCACAAGTAACATTCCTTGGTTGAGCTGGGGGATGTTACATTATGGTATCAAAGAAGAAGGCTACAACATTGGGCCTGGAAGGGGTCTGCTATAGGACAACAAGAATTTGTTTGGGATAGATTTGTTTTATTTTGGGGAAATATTATTTTTTCCATGGGATAGCATTGGAGGATTTTTTTTTGGTTTAATGCTAGCATGATAGCCATGGAAATCATGTTCAAGAAATTCCTTAAGGGCCTCTCTTTCCAGTGAACCATCATTGGGTCAATTAAAGCACAAAGTCAACAATTTTGCCTCCTAGAGTGACAGTGCACAACAATTTTGATCGCACCCCACGATGGATTCACAATACTTGATTAACGATGGGTATTATTTATTAATCCCACATGCATGGGGAGGATTTTGAGTGAACAATTTATAAATAAATTATAACCCTTTATGACTCGTGAATGAAGAATAGAGAGCCATGAAACCCTGTGGAGCCCGTGCACAACTTAACTTTTGGCCAAGGTAACTAGTGCCCAGTGGGCGTTGGATCAATGTTATTCTGATTGAAGTTATGCGGGGGTGGTTCATTGCCGAGTGGAACGATAGGCCATCACCCTAGTGGCCAGAATGCCTGGTAGATCGGGTCAGACTAGAATCGTTGGGAGTAGTTTCAAGTTGTGTGCAGTGGGTCGATGCCTCATATCGAACCATAGTTAGTTTGATGGAAGTTTCACATGGTGTTGTGGTGGGCCAGTGGTGCAATACCCCTAGGATGAACCCCAATTGTAAATGTAAATGCAAATGTACATATATGTTGGTGAGCTAGGAAATTTTAGGCCAATGTGCATTTGTATATATGTTTTGAAGCCACAATGCCTGCGTGATTATTAGGTTGGAGAGCCTGGATGCAAAAAGGCCATCGAGCCTATCTTTGTACAATGTAATCACACCCAAATATTAGTAAAATGGATCAATGTTGCAGACCAACTAGACAAAAGAATATGGGGGAATAAACTCCACTAGAAAGGGAAAAGGGGGATAAGAGTTTAAGATGAGGGGCTAAGCCAAGGGGGATTAATCCCAAAGGAATATTATATTAATATTCCTAAAAGTCTAAAGTACAAAGTATGAATATTCATTTATCCTAAGTTCCTAACGTATCACCATGTAGGGGGGGGGGGGGGGGGGGNGGGGTCCATGTGGGGGCCCATGTGGTTCCCAACATGACAAGTGTCAAGTTGGGAAAATGCACATATATTTTGGAAATTAGTTCATTTTCCTATCATTTTTTTATCATTAATTTCTTCATTCACTCACTCCCCTATCATTTGTACCTTGCTTCCATCACGATATAGGTACTTAGGAAGATTTGGAGCTAGTTTCAACCAATAATTTGGGTAAATTGAACTGAAGAGGTGGGTTTTCAGACATGTGGACTATTGAAGAAGCAGGTTGTCAGGCCCATGGACTATTGAAGAAGTGGGTTGTCAGGCCTGTGAACATTCTCTCCAGGTGAGGGAACTGTTGGGAATTGTATTTCCAAGGTGCCAAGATGTAGCTACAGGGATCTGAGACTTCCTGTCTCGCATGCCCTGGAAGGGAAGTGGGGAAACCGAAGGACCGTTGAGCAGAGAAGGGGAACATTTCCTAGGGTGGGACATGCATGTGGGGAATGAGAGTATTTAGGTTGTCTGCTAGAGTTGGCACCTTAGTCTGAGTATTTTGACTATTGACAAACCTTAGCTTGGCTTAGGATTATTTTCCCCTAGTGGAGTTTTACCCCCAGCTCAGGGGTGACCTTCTGTTGAAAGTTAAGAGCAACATAGTCTATGGCTGGGACGAAAGTCTTAGGTATGCATGTAGTTGGTGAAATATTAAAAAGATAGGTGTTATTTTATCTGTGTTCTTTATGCTATTATTGTGTGAATGCTTATGTGAATTGCATATGTTTATTATACTCATTTATGCATGAATTGTACGCTAGTTGCATTGCAGAATTGTTGCATATGTAGAGCATGTCATTAATTAAATGGTATTAGAGATACTTTTCAAAGTTTACCAATAAAAGAGATACCACATTGTGGTATCTGAGTGAAAATAATAGAGGTAACGAGACTTAGATGGATAGTTGGGTGCATTACCGAGAAATTAAAAAAAATCAAGAACACAACTTTGGCGGAAGTTGAGATTTTGTGTGGTCTTACCTAGCTAGGTGGATGAGGACGTTCCATTGTGGTATCAGAGCCACCAAGTTCGATACTGAGCCTGCATGGGCTAGGAATAAGAACTCTGGAGAGATTAGTCATAGAAGATTGAATTTCAGAGAATGTCTCTGAAATGTTTGACAAATAAATTCCATGAATTGGAAAAGAAAATTTGTGGGGAATTTGAGGAATTCACTCCTAAAATTAAAATTTTTACTTTAAATCTGTAATTGAGCCTGCAATTGGTTGAACTTTAGAAATTGCAGAATGCCCACAATAAAAATTGGGCAAAAGTCCCCATAGAAGCGACTCATTCATTCGACAAGGTGGACTATGGAGCCCATCATAGGTTGATTGGTTGGTAGTGAAGACTCGTCACCAATATGACTAGCAAACCACTTTAAAAGATATTGATTCATTGGTAATTAAGTCCATCTGTAGCGTGTTATTCCCAAGCTCTATGTTAATACATATATGACTATGGAACCCATTGATTCGTTGCTAGTGAAAGCTCATAACCAATCTAACTAGTGAATAATTTTAAAAAGTGACTTGTTAGTTAGTATTTAAATTCATTCACAAGATTTGATCATAGGTTGGTTGGTTGGTTAGTAGTGAAGGCTCATACCAGTCTAACCAACAAATCACTTTAAAAGTGACAATTAAGTACATGCAATTAAGTACATCTACAATATGTGGCCAACCACTATGTTACTTCACACAAACGAGTTAGAGAGTCAACAAAATTTCATTATGGGTTGGTTGGTTGTCACTCAAGGTTCATAACCAACAACAAATCAATTTAAAAGAAATTTGTTGATTAGTGGTTAGATTGTGGGGAAGAATAACTTTTTTACTATATAATAATAATAATCTATTTTTAAGGTCATAGCCAAGCCAGACACCAAACTAGTGTATGAGACCCCCTTGTTTGTGGGACAACTGGTAAAGTCTATGGAGGTATCCCCTTGTTTGTGGGACAACTCGTAAAGTTTACGCAGGTATACATACCCCACCCCCCTCTGGATTTGAACTTGTAACATATTAAGAGGAAACACATGTTCTTAACCATTAGGCCCACTCAAACTATATACAACATGAATGAAATAAAAAAAAAATGAAAAAAAAAATGATATCTAATTTTTTAAAATATTATAATAATAAAAATAAATATTATTATATGAAAGTATATACTTTCATATAAAAAAAATATGATAATTAAATATATATATATATGAAATATATCATATTAATAAATAAAAATAAAAAAACAAATCAACATCCAAATTTATATTTTTAATTAAAATGATAATTAAACTAAAATAAATTTATATAAACTAAAAAATTGTAAACAAAAATACCATTCTTTTAAGTATCACGATAACAAAATTAATAAAAATCCATCAGAAAAATAAATAAATAATGAAAAATTTGAACTTGTCTTTTTCGCTTCCTAATGAAAAGTTCATTTAAAAAAAAGTTAAATAATGAACAGTTTGTACTTTTCCTTTCCTTCTTAATGTTTGTAATTGTGTTTTTTCCGAACCTAATATTTATAATTTTAAATGAATATAAATATTTTGATTTAATCATCATATTTAAAAGGTAAATATAAAATTTGAATGGGTTTAGTGGTTAAGAACATGTGTTTCCTTTTAAGAGATCATATGTTCAAATCCATAGGGGAGTAGGGTAGGGTAAGGTAGGGTAGAGTATGTATACTTTCGTAGACTTTACCAGTCAATATTTCCTATTTTAAACAATGCAAAAACAGTTCTTACAACCCTCCATGTTTATTAACTGAAATCTGTATTTTTTTATTGTAGTTTAAACTTTTTGTATTTTGTTTTTTTTTAATGATATTTTTTGGTTTGATGAGAAATTGTTAGATTTACAGATTTAAGTAATTATTTCTATATAATCCTAATATCTCAGAAAATTTTCAATATATCAAATTTATTTTTACATTTAAAAATAAATTTTAACAACAGAAAAAATAATTTCTTACAGATTTATATCCCTTTACTCAATTCCAATTAAAAAACCAAAAACTAAAATAATTCAACAACACCTTTTATTTTATTTCATTACTTAATTGATCACCTTAAAATTAAAACAATTCAACAACACCTTTTATTTTATTTCATTACTTAATTGATCACCTTAAAATTCATTACTTAATGGATCACCTTAAAATATGGAGACATGACAAGTTTCATAAGAATCTAAAAACATCACACAATATGCTACTGTGCACAAGTCCGCTGAAATATATTTAAAAAAGCAAAGCAAAGAGGTCTGAAGCAATTATAACAACTATTCCGATAATACAATTTCACAGAATAAGATAATAATATGTTCAGACTCACATAATTACAATTTAAGAGAATAAGATAATAATATGTTGAGACTCACATAATTGAGGAAGATGGAAGTTATTTCTTCAGAGGCTGAAATTACAATTCAGGTCTCCCAACTTCTAAACTAGGGAAAACCAATTAACAGATTAAGAAGTCTTTGAACTCTTGAAAACTTCTCTGCAATCTCAACTGCCATACCACGACAGCAAACAGTGGATTGAATCATAGGATGGAAGAAACTTCTAGTAACACAGTAAATTCTTTTTATTAAAAAAGAATGGAGAAGAGCACAGAAATCTGTAAAGAGATTTCACCCTCTGAGCTCATGTTACTCCTCTGGCAATAACTATCCAGATATAGGCACTTTTTGTTGGAGTGCTGCTGCTTTGCCAAATGAAATGATTTTATTGCAAATGATGTGTTTCTTCATGCTGTAAACAATATATGATCATTGCTCTGCAATACACCTTTGATTGAAAATCTAACCCGAAGTGGAGGCCAAAGAAGAACAAGAAGATATAGAAWRCCMTGAAGAGCCAWGAGAGTTGGAGAAGGWATGTGATGTGAARAGAGACTTGATGGARTKGGCAAGGGAAGAGRCAATGGCTGCCTTCACYTGSCCTCTCTTGGGGATATRYCTGSACTSAGAMGKCATKCTCAYCTGCCTGGAAGTGGCCTGGTATGGCATTYTRTAGATACTATGAATGCTCTCTCAATAATGAAATTTACACAAACTGAAAGGAAAAGATTGGTGAGCAAGTCTAAAGGATGCTGTGAATATATAACAATTCTATCTGAKATTTAAGAGTACTATGAATCTTGTTGTCAATGGATTACATTTGAATGCTAAAAATTTATATCATTTTATTTGTTGGGTCCACTACCTACGTTGGCTGCATCTAAATAAACAATTTATCACGTGCAATATGGGCCAAAGGGGCCAACACTTTCAGCTTTATGCCCTGCAAAGTTTTGACAACATCATGCTTTAAAAAACGGTGTGACTGAATTGCTACTGGCCATATAGGTCTTAATATATTCAGAAACAAAATAATATGCTTGATATTTAAGAATTAAATTCTACACGCAATTAATTTGTATGGACATACATGGCAAAAGTTTTCAAATGTGACTAAAGACAAACGTGTCTTCAACTATGAATGAATAACACGTGTGAGCTGCACATGAAAATCAAAATCATTACAAACTTGTCATCATATATAGAATCACATGAAAAGAAAACCAAAATCCTTTTAGACTTTCGTTTTCTAGATCTTCTATCTTAAGACTTTTCTTCTCCTAGGATTAACTTGAAAAATCTAGAGTCTCATGGTAACACTGTATACAAATTCTGCGTGAGTTTTTGTCTTATGGTTTCTTAATTGGTTCAGTGACATTTTCCTCACGGGGTGGACCATGTAAAATTCTTTTTGGAGCAAAGTATCCCATGAAATTAGTTATATGTTTAACTATGTTAGAGGACATTGTTATAGCTTTTTGGAGGGTTGAATTCATATACTTTGAAGTCAGCCATGGTGGTCATCATTTCATTACTTTTGCTTCTAATGATCTATAGTTGTTTACTATTGTTCATGTTTACAAACTTCTCACTTTTCCTACATTCCCCAGGCGAGCTTCTAATTGTGCATTCCAGTAAGTAGATTGAAGTGTTGTGTATGTTGGGTCTCCATGAGTATCCTGCAAGTCCTAATTGCACTGAGAGAGATTCCTCTTAAGGGCCCAAACTTTCTTCGACAATATGCAACTACAACACATGCACCATTTTGACATCATTGGGATGGTCAAGTGGAGGAGGGGGAGCTTGCATAGGTAGAGGGTGTTTGTGAAAGTTCAGAGGAGAATAGGGTGAGTCCCAGAGTTGTGAAGGAGATGGCGAGGTAGATGGGATGGGTGGCATAAGGAGGAATGTCACATAGCTAGTGGTAGATGATGGTGTCATGTGACAATGATATGAAGGGAATTACAAATAAAGGCGAGGAGTGTGGCAAAACCCCAATTCTTATGTGTAAAATTGATTTTGAACCTTAAGAGCTCGAGCAAGACTATGATGAGATAGAGGATCGTGGTCTAGTATTAATGAGTGAGACATCTCCTTCTAGTTTATAAACGGAGATCACTCCTTCTAACATCACCCCATGGTTTTCCATGACATCTGCCTCTTAATTTTTATGGCATTTGACACATAAAAGGTTGATGTTGTTGAACTTTTTTTAGGAGGGAAAGGTTATTTAAAGAGTTGTGTTGATGTGCACTAAGGAGTATCAAGTGTTGACTTGGAGGGATGATAAGATAATGATGGAATCTCCAAGAACGAGAATATATGTTGAGGTCAAGTCACCTAATAGATTGAGCCCTTGGTGGGATGCAAGGGCTTCTACTCCGTTGTTGGAAGATTCACCAGTTCCCCAAGTGAATGAAAGTTTTGGTTATTCTTCTAAATCATAAATGACCCCCCCCACTTGTTTCCCCTAGGTTTCATTTCAAAGAACTATTGAAGAATAACATATGAGAATGTTATAGGGCTCTCCACTAGGCAAATTCTTCTTCTCCCATTTTGAATTTCCAATTTATCCATTCTTGACGATCTGGCTTCCATTGCCTTGGCCAAAGATAGAAGGAGATTTAATATTTGGCAAAGCCATTGTTGTTCCTTTATGTAGTAGTTCTTGCAATTATCAGCCCTGAATATTTTTCTCTATATTGTTTCATCTAACAATCTGGAGGTTGTTCCCATTATGTGAATACGAAAAATGGGTACATTTCTAAATATGTGTTTATTTATATAGAGACAAATCTGCTAGGAAAAATGTTAATTGGGGAAGAAATTCCATTTATGAGTTAAGGGTGAGAATTTTTTTAGAGATGTCGGATAAGCTCTCTTCCAAGCAATGAAGAATTGATTTAAATCTATAGTGGGGTTAATGTTAATTTGTAAATTTGTAATAGCAATTTTCCATATGGATCCTATAATGATCATTCTATAAATAGATGGGAGATTGTTTCCTTTGAGTTTTTGTGAATGGTGCATCTAGATGGACCTATAATACCTTTTTTCCTTAGACTATTTTCTATGAGGAGCTTCTCTTGCACAATTAAACAATTGAATAGTTTAATTTTTTGGAGGCAATCTCCATTCCATATCTTACTTCATAGCCTAGAGATCTATGGGTTATCTTATTTTGGTAGGAGGTGTTCATATCCCTACTTGAAACTATATGTTATACTTGTGGATCCCCAAAGTATTAAATCACTCATGGATTGATGGAGGGGGTAGTGTCCTTTAGAATATGGAAGAGGGAGGAAATTTCTTCTTAAACCTATGGAGGAGGACACTTATTGGTCCAATCAACCCAATTTCTATCCTCTTCTAGAACCCAAGTGGAGAAGTTTGCGAGGGTAGTGAGACCCTTTGATGTGAGAAATTCATCTTCAACAAAGAAAACAATATTTTTCTTCAATGATTGTCCTCCTAGGATGTTATATTCCCATATGTGGAGTCTTTCTCCATTTCGCAGCTACCATGAAAGACATGATTGTATAAGGGGGGTTGCATCCTTCAACAACTTCAAGAGTTGGGAGCCTTTTGTTGCTAAGAGAGGGTGATCCATGCAATGTTTCCTTGAGTAATTTCCTGTTACTTCTTGTGGGGTGCCTCTTTCCACCATCCTGTCTCCTTAGTTACCAATCACTATATTCATGCGGGAGGGGTCTTTGATTTGTTGGAGTTACTTCACACCACCTAGGATTTCTTTTTCCTAAGGTTTTTCCTTGTTTATTATTCATAATTAGTCATTATCCAGTCTCCTATATTTTAGGAAAGAATATTCCACCTGGAGAATATTCTCTTTCGGTTGACACTTCAGTTTAACTAGTTGAGTTGAGTTTAGATGTTGCATTGGGATCATCACCATGCAACATTGGGATCATCACCACGCTAATTCGACCTTGCCTTGGGATCATCACCAAACTAGCACATTAGCCTTGATTCCCTGAGTTAACTCCTCACTACTCTCTGTTCAGTCAGTTAACTGAAGACTAGTTGACTAGTTAACTCAATTAGGTGGCAGTTCACTCCCATAACTGCTTGAGAGACTAGACTAGGTGGCAATTCACTCTTGTAACTGCCTGAGAGACTAGACTAGGTGGCAGTTCACTCCCGTAACTATTGGTGTGTGTCCATATCACTCTAGACCACCACTCTGGCGCATTGGTTCACCTCCAGTGCGCACTCATTGAACTATACAAAGTATATCATGTGTAAACTATTCATTATTCACAACGGTTAATGAGAATTCTTTCATTCTTTCGCTCCTTCTTCTTCTTTCTTCTATTCTCTTTGCAAATGTGGGTATTATTTTTTAGCTAGATCTATTATGTGCAGGTTCAACACATTTACATGGTATTAGAGAGGAAAGACTGCTAAGAAAAAGCTACACCAATGTTTTTTGCAGGTACAAAAGATTGAAGACAATGGAAAGATGGAATTCCAAAAATAATTCATTCTTACACCTTACAACTATTTTTCATGGAAGGAGAAAATAACCATACATATCCGATCTAGAGGGTTGTACAGGTTAACCATGAATAGAGATACATAGCTGACATCAACCATAGAAAAATAAAAGTACTTAAATTGCATGGACGGGGCACTCAGAACAATTTGCAGTCTTATTTCTCCCGATCTCCTTTTTCACATATCTTCCTGTAAGACTCCCAATGAAGCCTGGAAAAAAATGGAAGGGATCTTTGGAAAACAGGATGAGATGAGGGGACACATGTTGGAGGTGGAGCTGCTCACATTGGATCCAAAAATCTTCGACAATATCCAAGATTTCTTTACAAAATTCAAGGATTTACTGTCACAACTCAAAGCTTGTGGGGTTAATAAATCAACGGAGGAGAAACAAATGGTTCTCACCATTCTCTCCAAGATTGGTCTTGAATTCTCTGTATTCGTATCCACATTCCATACTGTCAGATTCGCCTCTGGAGCCACCTGGAAGGTGCCTTCTCTTGAGGACTTTATCGAATCCCTGACACAAGAGTAAACTAAGCTCATCAACATGGGCACAATCAAAGGCCCAAGGGCACATGCACTCACTGTGCATGATGGCAACCACAAATATTAGAAATCTAAAGATACAGATAAATGGAAATCTCATGCACATCCGAAGAAGGAAGGGTACACAAAACCCTTCATCGATGCCTCTGGATCCAAAGGGGAAAAGGGAAGAAAAGGGGAGAAATGCACGTACTGTCACAAAGGATTCCATTCGGAATCCACATGTATGCATGAAAAAAAATAGATATGATGTCTCAAATACTTCAGCAAAACAACCTTGGAGATCGCATCCCCGAGGATGCAAAGAAGAAGAATCCAGAAGATCTGAATTCCAAGAAAGACAATTCTAGCCATGCCTTGATTGCCTTCAAATCCTCTCTCGATGCTTGGATCGTAAATTCAGGAGCATCACATCACATGGATGCCTCAAAAGAAGTATATTTGTCTTTGGATGCATGCAAAGGTCCTCCTATTTTGATGGGAGAAAACTCTTCTGTCGAAGTCACCGGCAAAGTAAGGATTGAACTCACCAACGAAAGCTTCGAGAATGGGCTGCATGTTCCCAAGATTTCTGTCAACCTTCTCTCCGTGTATCAGATGACGAATTCTGGCACCAGAAAGAAATTCATATTCACACCAAATTCCAAGGACATCTGCGACATGCAAACCAACTCTAGGGTTGCTACCGGTGAGGTAAATCATCAATCTAGATTGTATACTTTTTCTGAATTCATTGAACTTGATTATGCTTTACTGCTTACTCATGTTGATGAAAGTAGTAGGATATGGCATGAAAGGTTTGGACATTTGAATTTCAGATACATGCAACAACTTAGCAAGCAAAAATTAGTTGATGGTCTAGCAGACATCCATTTCTCCAAGGGAGTATGTGAGGGATGTGTTCTAGGAAAACACCCTCAAGAGAAATTCGACAAAGGAAAGTTTGAGCGAGCTTCCACACCTTTAGATCTGATCCACAGTGGCCTCATCAGTCCTTTTCCGCATCCATTGATCAACAAAACGAGGTTTGTTCTCATTTTTTTTGACGATTTCTCACGTTTTACATGGATCTACTTTCTCAGGCAAAAATTTGAGGTCTTTCAACACCTCAAAGATTTCAAAGCCCTAGTTGAGACACAGTCCAGAAAGAAGATCAAAGTCCTCCAAACTGATAACGGAGGAGAGTATTTAAATCATGAGATCCATAATCTTTTCCATGAGGTAGGGATTCAGTTGTAGCATACAGTTCCCTACACTCTGCAGCAAAACAGAGTTGTTGAGCAAAAAAACTGATCTCTAAAGGAGATGGCATCTTGCATGTTGCATGCAAAGTCACTACCACATAGACTATGGGTCGAAGCACTTAACTGTGCAACATACATCAAAAACAGATCTCCCCATATATCTATCAAGGATAAGACCCCCTATGAGGCTTGGAGCGGCCTCAAACCGGAAGTGGCCCACTTTCGCATTTTTGGTTCACGTGCATGGGCCCAGATTCCCTATGAAAAGAGGAAGGAACTTGATCCACTGAGCACTGAGTGCATTTTTGTTGGATACCCCGACGGTGTGAAGGGATATCGGATTATTGATCTTTCCTCGGACTAACTCATCATTGAGCGTAGTGTCCAATTCAAGGAAAGTGTCTCGCATGTACCTTAGCAGCCGCATGCAGACACCTTCACTCTTCCACCTGTTCGAGCTGATGAGCATGCACATGCTGAATCTTCTTCAAAGGACTCAGATGATTCAGATTTAGAGTTAGTACAGTCAGATGGAGACTCAGAGCATCCAGATGTAGTTGCAGAGCCAGAGAAGAGGCCCAAGTGGGCACAAACTACTCTTTAGGATGAAGGGGATCTCGCTGGTGACCCAACCGATACTAGGAGGACTTGATCTGATTTAGAGGAGCCTCCTATTGCACTCACTACCACTGAACCATTGCCCTCCATGCATCTTTTCTTGGTTCAATCTTCCCATCCACAATCTTATGGCGAGGCTGTTGGAAATCCCTTTTGGGAATCTGCCATGCAAGAGGAGTACAACTCCCTCCTCGAGAACCAAAATTGGGATCTAGTTCCCCTTACTTCTGGGAGGAAACTTGTCAGATGAAGATGGGTCTACAGGACCCAGAGTGCAGTGGATGGACACATTAGCAGATACAAAGCCATGCTTGTTTCCAAAGGCTTTCAACAGTTTCATGGTATTGACTATGATGAGACCTTTGCTCCAGTAGCAAATATGGATTCCATTTGAATGGCCCTTGCCATTGCAACAACCAAGGGATGGGAAGTCCATCAGATGAACGTGAAGAATGCATTTCTTCACGGTGATCTCTCTGAGGAGATCTACATGGAGCAACCCTAGGGATTTATGCAAGACTCATCTTTGGTCTGTCGACTGAAGAAGTCACTTTATGGCCTCAAGCAGACTCTGAGGGCATGGTATGCCAAGATGGAATCCTACCTGTTGTCGCAGAAATTTGTACATTGTAAATCAGACCCGAATGTCTACATACTCAGGAAGGCTGATTCACTTCTACTTTTAGTTCTATATGTCGATGATTTGTTGATCACTGGGTGCTTGAATTCAGTGATTGTTGTAGTCAAGAAGATTCTACATGACAAGTTTTTGATGACGAACATGGGTTCACTACATTTCTTCCTTGGACTCGAGATCAGTCAGGATGCTCAGGCATCAAAATGTCTCAAGCCAAGTATGCACGAGATCTCCTTGAGAGATTTCACATGACAGACTGCAAGTCTGCTCCGGCTCCTTTCCTATCAGGAGTCAAACTTGAGGATGTCGAAGAGACTCCACTGGTTGACACCACATTGTACAGACAACTAGTGGGGAGCTTGTTGTATCTCACACACTCTAGACCAGACCTCTCCTATGCAGTTGGCGCGGTTTCCAGGTTCATGCAGGAGCCGCATGAGCTACATTGGAAATTTGCAAAGCGTATCCTTCGATACGTATAGTGCACCATCACCTTTGGGATTCATTATGCAACAGACTCTACATTAGATCTCAATGGGTTTACTGATTCTGACTGGGCTGGCGATAACATTGGTCACAAGTCCACATCCGGTTACTCACTCAGTATTGGTTCTGGGCCTATCTATTGGTTGAGCAAGAAGCAAGATGCCATTGCTCTATCTTCAGCCGAGGCAGAGTACAGAGGGGTAGTTAACATAACCATTCAGGCTATGTGGCTACAACATTTTTTCACTAAGTTGGGCATTTAGTTTCATCGGTCGATCGTCATCTGGTGTGACAACCAGAGCACTCTGAAGTTCTGCAGAGATCTAGGTCAGAGGCAGCGGACGAATCACATTGAGATCCACATGCACTACATCCGGGACTTAGTACATGAGGGGATCATCGACTTATAGTTATGTCCTTCAATAGAACAAATGACAAACATCTTCACCAAGACCTTCACTGAGCAAAAATTCCATTCTCTGTGAAGTCATCTTGGAGTGAAGGACACAATTGCCTAGCAACTGTAGTTCTTCTTTTTACATACATTGTACCTTGAGGAGGGGTTTTTCCCATGAGTTTTTCCCTCTTTCCTCACTTTATTTTCAGTGTATCTTTTGTACTTGGGTACCTAACATGGCCTCGTTTCCGGGACACAATCTTTATTTCCACCGTAGTGATGTTCAGGGGGGGTGTTGGAGTTACTTCACACACACCTAGGATTTTTTTTTACTAAGGTTTTTCCTTGTTTATTATTCATAATTAGTCATTATCCAGTCTCCTATATTTTAGGAGAGAATATTCCACCTGGAGAATATTCTCTTTCAGTTGACACTTCAGTTTGACTAGTTGGGTTGAGTTTAGATGTTGCATTGGGATCATCACCATGCAACATTAGGATCATCACCATGCTAATTCGACCTTGCCTTGGGATCATCACCAAACTAGCACATTAGCCTTGATTCCCTGAGTTAACTCCTTACTACTCTCTGTTCAGTCAGTTAACTGAAGACTAGTTGACTAGTTAACTCAACTAGGTGGAAGTTCACTCCCATAACTGCTTGAGAGACTAGACTAGGTGGAAGTTCACTCGTGTAACTGCTGGTGTGTGTCCAGATCACTCTAGACCACCACTATGGCACATTGGTTCACCTCCAGTGCACACTCATTGATCTATACAAAGTATATCATGTGTAAACTATTCATTATTCACAACGGTTAATGAGAATTCTTTCATTCTTTCTCTCTTTCTTCTTTTTTCTTCTATTCTCTCTGCAAATGTGTGTATTATTGTTTATCTAGATCTATTATGTGTAGGCTCAACACATTTACATGATTTCCAATCCTCCTATGTTGTAAGTAGATTGGACTATATTCTAGTTCACCAAGTTGAATTTTTTTCATTAGTTTTCTCACTTTTCAATATAAAACTTGTGATTTGTTTCCCAATGTTGTTAGCGATGCTTACTGACGTGAGCATGGTGGAGAACATGTAAATGGGAAACAAGGAAAATGGTAATACCTAGAAATTTAAAGTAGGACCATTTCATCTCAAGAGGAAATTTGTAGAGTCTTTCTATTCAAGCTAGGTGACCAATGGAGGCATTCCAACTATATAGTTTACTTTTCAATTTATTCACTAGTCACTCATATGCATCCAGAAATTGATCAAGGATTTTTTTTAATCTTCTGTCTATGTTGATGGAGTCTCCCCCTGCCAATAGCATGTCATCAATAAACTATGAGCGATTGATATTTTTAATGCCTCTTGAAATATTGAATTCAAGCTAAATATCACTAACCCTAGTTGCATTCAAAGTTCTCCCTAGGTCTTCAACTTTTGATGATATTGAGGACAAGCGAGAGGGGGAATCATTGTCGTAATATTATGGACTTATGAAGTACTATGTTTTCCTATCATTCAGAAGGGATGCAATCAAGGGGCCTCTCACACATGTTTTTACCTAATTAATGAAGATCATGGAGAATCCAAATAGCTCAAAAACTTCCCATAAGACGATGTGGTGAAATCTATCAAAAGCATTGCTCATATCCAATTTGATGATCATGCTTTTTTCCCTAGCTTGGTTTCCAGAGTGGATGGATTTTTCACCAAGATAATGCTATCTAAGATTCATTACCCCTTCACAAATCCTCACTACTTGAGAGAAATGATTCAAGGGAGGAGTTTCCTTGGTTTGGAGGGTATGACTTTGGATAAAATTTTGTAGGAGATGTTGTAGAGGGAGATGGGGTAGAGTCAATGAAAGGAGGTAGTATTTTTCCTTTGGGGATTAGTGTTAGGAAGGAGGAATTGATTCCTTCTCCTATGTTTTAATTAATTATGATGTGCTCTATCATCCCATGGAGATCACATTTGATGATGTGTCAACATGCTCGATAGAAGTGGCATGTGAAGCCATCTAGTCCAGGCACTTTGTTTGGTTCCAATTCCCACAAAGTGTTCTTTATCTCCTCCTTTGAATATTTATTAGTAAGTTTTTGATTGTCCTCTTAGTTAATGAGGGGATACATGTTTCATAATAGTGAGGTCCAAGCTATTAGAGAGATCAAAGTCCCTTCTAAATAGATGGATTTGAAGTGATCATAAACTACCCCCTTAAGCCTTTCAAAGGATATCACACTCTATCCATTCTTAAGATCTATTTTGACAATATGGATTTTTATTCTTCTTGTGCCGACCTATTTATGGAAATAATATGTGTTTTGTCACCCTCCTTTGTTAGTAGGATTTATCTTCTCTTTGTACTTTAAGTAGAAATTGCATTGCTTCTTCTTCTTTTTGTTGGATTTCTGGGTTGATGTGGTGTATCTTGATAGTTGAAATAGAAAACTCAAAGAAATATTGAAAGAAAAGCAACTGCAGAAAGAAAATAAAATAGAACCAAAGTATTAAAGTGTAAATAATAGGCAAACCTTTATTGATTGAGATTCCAAATAGGAAGAAATTTTCACTTGCCTCTTTGAGGGGGTAACCTCCAATTGAGCATAGCTTCCATGCAATATTAATCACTTGGAACTTGATTATGTAGTTTCTATTACTATAAATAGTTTCTATTTATCCCAAATCCTAACAACCCAGTGGGCCTTCATTAATAAGGCTACATCAACTACCTAGGGGACCTTGTTTAATGAGGACATTTATTGATTACACATTCTAAGTACCTAATGGACCTTAATTAATAAATATGGCCACTATACATTAAGTAAGAACCTATTTTCTTAACTATGGGAGTTAGGGTAGGAAACTAGCAGCCCTTCCCCCTTTAAAACAAGTTTTGTCCTTCAGGCTGAAGATGAGGAAATTGTTGTGGGATCATGGATAGTTCCCACATGGCATCTTCAAGTTGCATAGCCTTCCATTAGATTAAGATTTCCTAGATAGTGCATTAGCATATATGACACTGTCTTTGTCTAAAATTACATCCAGCTACAACCAAATGGAACCCTCTTCATCCAGTTATGGGAGAATGGTTTGAACTTGGTGATTCTTCCCTACCACTTTCTTCAAGCATGGCACATGAACCACTGTGGGGATCTTAGAGTGAGAAATTCAAATGTCACTTCTCCTTGTGTGATGTCTACTTATAGGGTTGGAGACAAAGGAACACATGATCCCCGTCTTCAAAGTGGTGCTCAAATCAATGTTGATTAATCTATTTTTGCTATTATGAGCCAATACTGAATTGTCCTTGATGGTATGGATAATGTTAGCATGGGCATGCATGGTTTTACCCACCTCCTAAACCTTGGACGTTCGAGGTAAGTATGAGAGCACTTATGGGGGTTTTATCCATAGACTACCCTAGAGGGTGACAATGTGGTAGTATTGTCATAAGTGGTATTGTGCCACCATTTGACAATGGGTAGCCATTAAACCCATTGTTCTTATCTTTCCAAGGAAAAACATCTCAAATAATTCCTAGACACTTATTGACCACTTATGACAGACCATTTGTTTTGGGGATGATATGTCATGCTCATTTTCAATTGGGTACCTTATAGTTTAAAAAAATCCTACTAGAAATTCTTGTGAATGCAAGACCATGATCAAACATAATTGAATTAGGCATGTCATGTAGTTTAAAAACATTATCCATGAAGACCGGTGCCCTTGCTGAGGCCTTGAACAGGTGTTGTAAAGAACGAAAGTGAGTATATTTGGAAATGCAATCAACAACCACCGTGATGATCAATTTGTTTCCTACTTTCGATAACCCCATAATAAAATCAATGGAAATACTAGTCCAAACTATTGCAAGAATTGGTAAAGGATGTAATGCTCCTAAAGGATTCACTATTTCACCCTTTTTCCTTTAGCAGGTGTCACATATTGTCACAAAAGTGCAGATGCCATTCTTCATGCCATCCCAAAATAATGAATGCTTAATATATTCATATGTTTTCTTAGACCTTGAGTGACCCATTGTGGGAGAGAAATGTAATTTAGTTAGCACTCTTGATTTGAATGTTTAACTTTGGACCAAAAAGATACATCCACTATACTACAATGCATCATTCTACCAAGTGTTTCCCTTATGTGTATGTGGGTCTACCTGGAGTTGTTAGAGAAGTTGAACGATTTTGGCATTAGCCAACCATTCCCAAATGTACATCCTCTATCCAATTGGACATTGGTAAAGTTAAAGGAAATAATGAGTCTTCCTTATCATACTTCTTAGATAAAGCATCGACCACCACATTCTCCTCACTCTTCTTGTAGATGATCTCATAATTGTAGCCTAACGTTTTGGTGACCCAATTTTGTTGCTCTACTGAGGACAATCTATTTTGCAAGAAGTGTTTAAAACTCGCATGGTTAGTCTTAATCTAGAAATGATGCCCAATCAAGTAAGGATATTGCCACATATCAACTACATAAAGCATAACTATCATTTGCTTTTTCATAGGTTGATTTTCCCAAGTTCTTATCAAACAATTGTTTACTAGTGAAGGCCAAGGGACATCTCTCTTGCATTAACATTACCCCAATACCTATGCCTAAGAATCACATTCCAAAATGAAAATCTTGTTGAAGCTCGACATGGCTAGGACATGAGTAGTATGCATAGCTTCTTTTAAATCCTGAAAGACCTATTCTACAATGTCATTCCAACTGAAGGAAATTTTCTTAAACACGGTGATGAGGGGAACTATTATTTTACCACAATTCTAAAAAAACTTCATGCATTAACCAATGTAGCCAAGGAATCCATGCAAGCTTTTGAGAGTCTTAGAGTGAGGCCATTCATTCAATGCCTTGATTTTTTTAGGATCGACATATATTCCATCCCAACTAACAATGTGCCCAAAGTACTCACATCCTAGGCACCAAAAGCACATTTAGAACATTTGATGAACAATTAGTGATCGTGGAAAATTTTTAAGGCTTGGTCCACATGTACCACACGTCTCTCCCATGTTTTATTATGAACCAAGGTATCGACAAAGAAGACAAGGACAAACTGGTGATTGACTTTCGTATGCCATCTTGTAATTTAACTTTCATGTTTTTGGTTGGGGCTCAAGCTTTATGTAGTCTCATTCAAACCATTGAATTTATCAGAGAATTCTAACAATTGTCCCACGAGGCCGAGACATGATAGTCACCATTGTTGGCCAAATGGATGACAAACAAAATTATATGTTGGACACTTTAAAATGAAATTGTGCAAGAAATTAATTTGTATTGGCATCACAGAAGTCTTCGGGTGTGACTAAGGACACTTTGAAAACGAAATATGGAAACGTGTGAGCTGCACATGAAAAGCAAAATCATTTCAAACTTGTCATCATATATACTGTAGAATCACATGAAAAGCAAAATGCTTTTGGACTTTCGTTTCCTAAATCTTCTTATCTTAAGAGTTTTTCTTCTTTAGAGCATAGGAGAATATTTCCAAAAGCATGGAAGCAATTTTGAATAATATGTTAACTATTAAATGACGGGCTGATTTGAAGGAATGTGAAGACTATATATATATATATATATATATAATTGTTTTTAATAAAAAATATAATTGTTTAACAATAACATCATATGATGTTATCAATGGATAACTAATGATTTTAATACAATGAAGTTTACTTTTTTATATATCATTGTTTATTAAGGAAATCATTTTCACTTATGAATGTGGAATAGAACACGTTACACAAAAAGTAAACATTAACTTATCCTAAAGTTTTAAAGTGACTTTATTGCATGGCAAGCTTTATATCTTAACAAAATTCTCTTGAAGTAGGGTATCCCATGAAATTAACTATATGTGTAACTAGGTGAGAGGGCATTGTCACTGATTCCTAGAGGGTTGAATTCATCTCCTTTGAGGCGATCCATGGTGATTTTTGTTTCATTACCTTTGTTCCTAATGGCCTATAGTTGCTCACCTTATTCATGTTTACAAGCTCCACATGTTTCCTCTATTTTCCGTAGATAAGCTTCCAATTGTACCTGCCAATGAGTAGATTGAAGTGTTGTGTATGTTAGGTCTCCATGAGTATCATGCATGTCTTGGTTACATTGAGATAGATTCCTCTTATGGGCCCAAACTTTCCAGGACAATATGCAACAACAACACCTGCAACATTTTGACGTCATTGGGATGAGTAGGTGGAGAGGGATATTGTAGAGGTAGAGGGGGTTCATGAAGGTTTAGAGGAGGATATGAAAAGCCATGGAGTTGTGAAGGAGAATTGGGGGGTAGATAGGATGGGTGGCATAAGGAGGGATGTCACATAGGTGGTGGCAGATGATGGTGTCATTCGACAATAATATGGAGGGAACTAAAATAAAGAGGCAAGAAGGGTGGCAAAGCCCCATTTCTTATGTCTAAAATTATTTTTGAAGCTTAAGACCTCGAGATAGACTATGATGGTATAGTCTTAATGAGTGAGACTTTTCCTTCTGGTTTTCAGATGGATATCACTCCTTCTAATATCACCCCAAGGTTTTCCATGACACCTGCCTCTTGATTTTTATGGCACTTGAAATGAAAAAGGTTGATGTTGCTAAACTATTTTAGCAGGGAAAGCTCGTTTGAAGAGTTATGTTGACGTGCACCGAGGAATATCAAGTATTGAGTTTGAAGGATAATAAGATAATAAGGGAATCTCTAAGAATGAGGACATTCATTAAGGTCAAGTCACCTAATAGTTTGAGCCCTTGGTAGGATCCAAGGGATTCTACTTCATTGTTGGAGGATTGACCAATTCCCCAAGCAAATTAAAATTTTGGTTGTTCTTCTAGATCATAAATGATCCCCCCCGCCTACTGTCCCTAGGTTTCCTTTCTAAGCACCATTAAAGAGTAGCATATCAAAATGTTATTGGGCTCCATTGAGCAAATTCCTCTTCTCTCATTCTCAATTTCCAATTTATCTATTCTTGATGCCCTGGATCTCATTGTCTTGGCCGAGGATAGAAGGAGATTTAATAGTTGGTGAATCCATTACTATTCCTTTGTGTACCAATGCTTGGAATTGTCGAGCCAGATTATTTTTCCCTATATTGTTCCATCCAACACTTTGGAGGTTGTGTCCATTATGTGACTAATAAAAATAGGTTCATTTCTAAATATATGTTTATTTTTGGAGAGACAAATCTATTAGGTGAGATATTTGAGGAAGGAATTTCATGTATGAGTTAAGAGTGAGGGATTTTTAGAGATATTGGATAAGATCTCTTCCAATTAATGAAGAATTGATTCCAATTTGTAGGGGGTTAACGTCAATTTGTAAATATGAAAGGGGAATTTTCCATAAGCTTTGTGTGATGATTATTCTATAAATAGATGGGAGATTGTTTCCTTTGAGTTTTTACAAGTGGTGCATTTGGATGGAATTGTAATACCTTTTTTCCTTAGATTGTCGTCTATGAAGATCTTCCCTTCTTCCATTCACTAATTGAAGAGTTTAATTTTGGGGAGGCAATCTCCATTCCATATATTACTCCACATCCTAGATATCTCTAGGTTATCTTGGTGTGGTAGGAGGTGGTCATAACCTTACTTGACACTATATGATTTGCTTTTGAAACCCCAAAGTCTTAAATCACTCACAGATCAAGAGAGGGGGGAATTCCTTTTAGAATATGCAAGTGGGAGGAAATTTATTCTTGAACTTATGGAAGAGGATACACATTGGTCCAATAAACCAATTTTTCCCTCTTATATATCCCAATTGGATAGGTTTGTGATGGTAGTGAGACCCTTTGATGTGATCCAGTCATTTGCAACAATAAAAGAAACATTTTTCTTCAACAATTGTCCTCCTAGGATGTTATCTTCCTAGATGTGCATGATTTCCCCATTTTCTTACTACCATGAAAGAATGATTGTATAAGGGAGGTTGCATCCTTCAATAGGTTCAATACTCAGGATCCTTTTGTTGTTAGGAGAGGGACATCCATGCAATATTTCCTTGTGTAATTTCCTAATATTTATTGTGGGTTTCCTCTTTCCACCATTCTATGTCCCTAGTTACCAATTTCCATGTCACTTTTAATCCCAAAGCTATATTCATGAGGGAGGGGTCCTTGATTTACATTCTTCCTTTGTTGTAACTAACTTGGATCATCTTTTAGTTGACCAAGTTGCTTTTTTTCATTAGTTTTCTCACTTTTCCACAAAAAACTTATGATTTTTTTCCTAATATTGTTAAGGATGCTTACCTGAGTGAGCATGGTGGAGCACATGTAAATGGGAAATGAGGAAAACAATAATTCCTAGATATTTAAAGTAGGACCATTGCATCTCAAGTGGAGATTCTTTGTATTCAAGCTAGGTGGCTAAAGGATGTGTTCTAACCATATAGTTTACTTTTCAGTTTATTCATTAGTCCCCATAAATTGATCAAATATTTTTTGAATCTCATGGCTATGTTGATAGAGGCTTCCCCTAAAAATAGTTTTTCATCAATAAAGTGTAAGTGATTGATGTTTTGAATGCCTCTTACAATGTTGACTCTGCATTAAACATCATTAACCTGCATTGAGAGTGCTCCCCAAGTCTTCTTCCATGATGATATAGAGGATGAGTGAGAGGGGAAATCGCTGTCGTAATATTATATTTCTTATGAAGTAACATGTTGGCCTATCATTTAGGAGGGATGAAATCTAGGGACCTCTTACACATGTTGTTACCCAATTAATGAAGAGCATTGAGAATCCAAACCAATTGAGAAATTCCAATAGGGAGATGTGGATAAATCTATCAAAAGTTTTGCTTATATCCAATTTGATGATCATGCCTTGCTCCCTAACCCGGTTGCCATAGTGGATAGATTTTTAACCAAGATAATATTATCTAATATTCATCACCCCTTAACAAATCCTCCTTACCTAAGAGAAATTATTCATGGGAGGATTCTTCTTAGTTTGAAAGCTATAATTTTGGACAAAATTTTGTAGGAGACATTACAAAGGAAAATGGGGTAGAGTCGATGAAAGGAGGTAGGATTTTTTCCTTTGGGGATTAGTGCCAAGAAGGAGGAATTGATTCCTCCTCCTAAGTTCTAATTAATTACAATGTGGTATATCATCCCTCTCGAGATCATATTTGATGATGTGCCAACATGCTCGATAGAAGTGACACTTTATGCAGTTGCAACACCCACAAAGTGTTCTCTATCTCCTCCTCTAAAAATTTATTTTCGATCTTATGATTTTCCTCTTCCTTAATGAGGGGAGGGATGTTTCATACTACTAAGGTCTAAGCTATTGGAGAGAACAGAGGCCCTTATGAATAGAGGGATTTGAAGTGATCATAAGCCACCCCCTTAAGCCTTTCAAAGGGTATCACACATGCTCTATTCTTAAGATCTATTTTGGAAACATGTTTTTTTATTCTTCTTATGCCAACCTATTTATGGAAATACTATGTTTTTTTTTCACCCACCTTTAGCCAAAGGTTTCTTGATTTGAGTCTCTAGTTGGATTTTTTTTCTCTCTATGATTTGAGTAGAGATTTCATTGCTTCTTCTTTTTKCTACATTTTTAGGTTGATGTGGTGTACCTTGATAGATGAAATAGAAAACTTAGATCAATATTGAAAGAAATGCAACTACATAAAGAAAATAAAATAGAACCAAAGTATTGGAGTGGAAACAGTAGRCAAACCTTTATTGATTGATATTCTAAATATGAAGTAATTTTCACTTGCCTCTTTGAGGGGGAAACCTCTGATTGAGTATAGCTCCAGAAAACATTAATCACTTGACACCTAATTATGTAGATTCTACTACTATAAATAGTTTCTATCTATCCAAAACCCTAACCACCTAGTGGGCCTTCATTAATGAGGCTACATCAACTACCTAGTGGACCTTCTTTATTAAGGACATTTATTGGTTACACACTCTAACTACCTAGTCGACCTTATTTACTGAGGAAATTTAATGGTTACACACTCTAACTACCCAAAGGACCTTAATTAATAAAGATGGATGCTACACATTAAGTAATAACCTATTCCATTAACTATGGGAATTAGGGTGGGAACTTAACATGCCTTCCCCCTTTAAAACCATATTTTCCCTCAAGGTTGGAGATGAATAAATTGTTGTAGGATCATCGATGGTTCTCATGTTGCACCTTCAGACTACATAGGCTTCCATTAGATTAATATTTATTGGATAGTACACTAGCACAAATGACACTCTCTTTGTCTAAAATTACCTCTAGCTGCAACCAAATGGAACCTTCTTCATCCATTTCTATGAGAATGCTTTAAACTTGGTGATTTAACCTGAACACTTTCTTCAAGTATGACACATGAAACACTGTGTGGATATCAAAGTGGGATGGGAGAGCTAGATGTTGATATTTTATGTAATTTCGGAAGTTATTCCTAGGTGTAATTGTACTGATCATAACCTCGATAAGGTTGACTTGATAAGTCATTGTGAAAGGGTTTATTAATAAGTAATTGTGAAAGGGTTTATTGATAAGTCATTGTGAAAGGGTTTATTGATAAGTCGTGCCCTTTAGGTCTTTTAGAATATAAATATAGGTTATATCGAGTCACATTGAGATCACTCATTGAACATAAGTACAAGAGAGTAGTGTGCATTTATATAGGAGGCTATTCTTGGTTTGTGTCTGGGTCTCTTTGGTCTTGATTTCAGGAAAGAGGATTGCATGAAATTGTACATGTTGGAGGAATATATACTGATGAAAGTTTGCAAGGTTTTCTCCCCCTTTAGGGTTTCCCTGAGGATATATCTTGTTCTGTGGATATCTATCTTCCAATTGTGATCCTTTTACATATTAAATAATAATAAAAGAACATAATACTTAAATTGTTGGAAAAACATATATGCAAATTCTACATGGTATCAGAGTAGGTTCATCCCTCACTCTCTCACGAGAGGGGCTATATGAGAGTAGATTATTCGTGTGTGATAAGTTCATACATACATTTTCCACTTCGCTAAGTGTTTACAAGATCAATTAAAGGAGACGAATAGAGAGGAAGACCAACCATCTAAGAACTGTGTTAGCCTCCATATAAATGGCTCACTCCATCAAATAATAAAATCCGTTGGCAAATAACAAGAACTACCATTAATACACAGTCTTAGACCTGACCTCAGTTTGTGGCATTCTAGATCAACACCATCATATCATTTTCCCTTGCCTACGTGAAGAAGCAAGTATATATCTCCCCACCAATGGAGTTGTAGTATCGATCTATCAGTGTGTGTGAACCAAATCTTTTCTTGTAGTCACATGCAATTATTGACAACTCTTGCGGAGGATTTCTGTTATGCATAGCGACATAGCGTTTTTGGAATATGTTATGATATTGGTGCATTGAGCCTTTTGTGAGATTGATCTCAACATAGGTAAGTAAAAATGATCAACTACACATTATATTAGAGCTTGCCTAGGTAATTGGTACACGGTTTTCCCTCCATTGGCTATCCATGCATATGAACTGCTAAAATTGAGAAGAAAAGAAGGTGATCATGAAATAGAAGTACATCGTCAGAGTGGTGTGTCCTGTTAAACCTCCTTTGCGTATGTCGGTTGACAACTCGATGAATGTGGTCACCGACAAAGTACCAAACAAAGAACTGATAATGATGGAAAAGGTGTCGCTCATGGAGGCAAAACATTGCCCCTCAAAATTTCCCTTCTCATCCACGAACCCTGTGAATTTATCCATGGAGTAGAGTGTCTTGGTGGTGTCCAACAAATATACATAGAGAAACTTGATGACGGAAACCTAGAGTTGTGCATCATGGAAATCCTTGAAGCTCAGGGCTCCAACGGTGCCAATGATCTTATACACGTCTACGACTTTCTTTAAAATATCACAGGCCTGGTTCCCTGTTGTGGAGTTGTAGAAGTTGGTGGAGATATCATGATACCAAAAGACAACCTCTATGGAAATTTGTGAGACATTTTCATTGAGCTACCAAAACGGTGGAGCTTCCAAGTAAAAGGATCCACTGAAGTGATGTATTTTAAGCAATTTATTTGATCGATGGTTTCAATGGTAAAATTGGGTCTCAATGCACACAGTCTTTTCAGAGACCACGTCTCATATGTTTGAGGCAAGGATAATTGAGATAAGGAATCTACGTGGTGAGTTGGTAAAATATTAAGAATTAAAAAATTGAATGACGATGTGAAAACTCATGGGATCAAATTGATAAGGTGATCACAAGCGGGGCAAAATGGGATTTGCAATTTTCAATCTATTTAATTTTGGATGTGACTATGTGCACCATGTGGTGCTGGTAACGATGCAAATGACCGATGGCATCATTTCAAAATCTCCAAGTAATGGAATTACCAAGAGAAAGAAGATGACATTGTTTCAAATCCTCCAATGCAGATGATGACACTGTATATTGATAAAATGCTAGTGGGTTTATGAGCATGGGAATGTTGTGGGAGAAATTTTTATAATGTGAAATGAGAATGAATTTGATGACAATATGGTGTGAATAAATATTCTAGAGAGGCTTATGAGAGAGGCCCATACAATAATATATTGTCGTGACTATTTTATACGTGAAACGTAATCCTGTAGGGGCTATCCCGCCTTCTTGTACGTAGTGGGAAGCGTTAGTGTTGCATCATTTTGGTATCAGTTTGTTATGATAGCATAAAATTTTTTGAAGGACAGGGATAAAGAGGGGTTGTGAAAATACCATATTAATGCTTTGGCAGTCGAACCTTGTTCATGGTTGGCATCTGCATCTGCTTGGAGCCAAGTCTTTGGCATAGTCAGTGTCAGTTATGATACAAACTATTCGACGTTGTTAAGTATGTCATGATCACTTGAACCGCTGATGCATGTTTATGTCAAATGATATTCACGATAAATGCATATGGAAAAGTGTAAGATTGGAATGATTACCTTGGAAAAAATACAAGAGAAGAACTATGGTTGCGATGTTTTGTATTACCTACAATTTGTCGTTGGAAGCAATGGCTAGGAAAGAGGTGATCGATTGAATGAAAATCCATTGTATATCCAATTGGGAATGCAAAGAGAATCCTCTTGGATGGAAAGAACCCTGATTCGGGTGTCTAAGTTTGTGAATGCACATTTGGAAATATGCAAGGGGAAACAATGGAAAAGAGACAATTTTATTGTTGTGTAGAGAGGTGTCTATCAATTTTGTTGCTATAATTGTAGAAGACGTGAGGAACCAATGATGCACATGGTGTTCTATTGTGAATACTCTTTGCATTAATATGTTGATTGGGCTACAACTATGCATGCCTGCTATTCATGATAGAATCGTGGTTCATAGAGGAGGCAACCAGTCAGGAGGGATGGGGTATGGATTTTTCCTCAATCATAGAGGGAGAAACCAGTGAGGCAGACTAGACAATAGGGTTTTTTTTTCAGTGACAGAGGGAGTTGGCCTATGAGTTTGAAAAGAAGGATCTTAGTCTCATACATTACTATTTGGGATTAGAAGTATGAAAGATGAGATCTTCCTTGGTCAGGGAAAATATGTTGTGGAGATCCTGAAGAGGTTTGGGGTGTTGGATTGTAAACCGATGGCTACACCGATGGAATCAAATACGAAGTTGTTGGATGATACGACTTCATAGGTTGTGGATGCTACATTATACAAGAACCCGTTTGGATCATTTATGTATTTGATGAATAAATGACCAGATATATGTTTTGTTGTGAACACCCCAAGTCAGTACATGGTTGACCCCAGACATGTTCACCTAATTGCAGTAAAACATGTGGTGAGGTATCTTAAAGGTACAATGGATTATGGGCTCAAGTATGTTGCATACAGTGAGATCAGTCTACTTGGATATTCAGATTCAGATTGGTACGATAGTGTTGCAAACTGGAAAAGTACATTGGGATTTTGCTTCACTTTGGGATCCAGTTTGATTTCATGGAACAATAAGAAGCAGTCATGTGTAGCAATTAGTATGGCTAAGGCAGAGTATGTGGTATCATGTGCAACAAGTCATGAAGTAGTGTGGCTTTAGAAATTGTTGATTGGATTATTCAATTTTGTGATGGAGGCGACCTGTATCTTGTGCGACAACCAGAGTTGTATAAAGTTGTCAGAGAACCCGATGTTTCATGATAGGTTGAAGCATATCTAAATCAGGTATCACTATATCGGGGATATGTTGCAAAAGGGAGTAGTGACGCTCCAATATGTGGCTACCAATGAGCAGGTTGCAGATGTACTAAAAAATCTGTTGTCAAGGACGAAGTTCGAGTACTTCAGGGACAAGCTTGGCATAGTCCCTCTTTAGAGGGAGTGATGGCTACATATGTTATCGCAAGGTAGTGGATGTCATGATGACATGTTGTAGCTATTGGAGAGCTACCCACCGAACCTGGACGCATGTTGAAGTGACGAGGTACAGATGTTATCGTAGGGTACTGAATGTCATGCATAAGATATCTGAGTTTTCTACGGGAAACTGGATAGTCTCATGATGACATGTTGTAGCTATTGGAGAGCTACCCACCAACCCTGGATGCATTCTGTGAAGTCACTATGGATTTCTTGTGATATATAGATTCACGTGTATGACGATCAATGGTCATGAGCTTGTGTGGATGGAGACAGTATTAGAGTCTGTGTCAGATAGAATACATTCCTCATTAAGAGGGAGTGTTGATATTTTATGTAATTTACGAAGTTATTCCTAAGTGTAATTGTACTGGTCATAACCTCGAGAAAGTTGACTTGATAAGTTATTGTGAAAGGGTTTATTAATAAGTCATTGTGAAAGGGTTTATTGATAATTCATTGTGAAAGGGTTTATTGATAAGTCATGTCTTTTAAGTCTTTTTGTAACACCCTGTTTCCCCCAATCTGTAAAAATAACTATATTGGCCAAGTACTGTGGCAAACTCAGAAATGTGAATGGACCTTGTGAAAAAGGTCGATGAATGTGAATGATATTATAATATATTTATTGCAGGACTGCTGAGAGGGGGGATGTGCTGAAAAAAAGAGACCATGATGGCTGAAGAAAGGTGGTGGAAGGCACCTGGAAAGGTGGCGTTAACTTCCACCGAGACCAATACCGTATTTGGACTTCACTGGCCTGAAGAACCAAGAGCGGCTCGCTGGCTCAAATTAAATGACTCGCCAGGATTGGTAGGTAAAGGGATCCTCATGAGTAATGAGGGATGGGGGGGTGAACCACCCATCCATAGAGTCCTTAGACTTGACCACTGTGAGGAAGATCATGCCACACACAACGTCGCCGAAAGGAGAGAAAGGTAGGAAGAGTGTGGGATCAAGGGGCAGATGCGAAGGGAAGAGGAGAACTCTGGAAAAATATAGAGTGAGTGATAGTAGAGAAGAAGGAGAGTAACCTTCATTCTCGGTCACTGGAAAATAGAGACGCAGTCTCGCAGCATCGTGGTCTCATCTTGGGGGTGGCTAGTGGTAAATCCATTGGGATTCGTTGAGCCTATGGTTGGGTGGAAACAAGCACCCCTCCCAGCAGTTGCAATCACATCTGGTGTTATTTCTGATAAGTGTTTTACATCTTGCATATTGAAATGTATATCCTGGCATTTATGATCATCTTGCATCTGGAAACTTATATGCTGACATGTATGCTCGTAGTCTGTGTAGTTTATGAATGGTTTGAGTATAAGACTGTATGTGTGGTGTTTTGATCAGAAATGGTGGTTGCATGCTTTTATTGAAAAGACCAGAGGGAGATGGGGCAGAGATGATGAAAGGAGGGAGGATTTTTTCATTTGGGGATCAATGTTGGGAAGGAGGAATTGATTCCTCCTCCTAACTTCTCATTAATTATTATGGGCTCTATCATCCCACAAACATCATATTTAATGGTGTGCTAGCACGCTTGATAAAAGCAACTAGTGAAGCCATCTAGTCCAAGAAGTTTATCTGGATTCAATGCACAATGCACACAAATTGTTCTCTATCTCCTCCTTTGTATCTTCATTAGTGATCTTTTGATTTTCCTCTTACTTAATGAGGGGAGGGATGTTGCATAATACTGAGGTCCAAGCTATTGGAGAGGGTAGAGACCCTTCTAAATAGAGGGATTTGAAGTGATCATGAGCTATCCTCTTAAGCCTTTCAAAGGATATCACATTCTATCCATTCTTAAGATCTATTTCGGCAACATGCTTTTTTATTCTTCTCATGCCAACCTATTTATGGAAATACTATGTTTTTTTCTCACCCTCCTTTAGCTAAAGGGTTCTTGATTTGAGTCTCTAGTAGGATTTCTCTTTTTTCTATGCTTTAAGTAGAGCTTGCATTGCTTCTTCTTTTTGCTAGATTTATGGGTTGATGTCACATACCTTGATAGTTGAAATAGAAAACTCAAAGAAATAGTGAAATAAATGTAACTGCATAAAGAAAATAAAATAGAACCAAATTATTGAAGTGGCAACAATATCTAAACCTTTATTGATTGATATTTTGAATAGGAAGCGATGTTCACTTGTCTGTTTGAGGGGGAAWCCTCCAATTGAGAATAACTCCAATACAATATTAACCATTTGGAACCTGACTACGTAGCTTCTACTACTATAAAAAGTTTCAATTTATCCCAAATACTAACCACCTAGTGGGCCTTCATTAATGAGGCTACATCAACTACCTAGTGGACCTTCTTTATTGAGGACATTTATTGACTACACATTCTAACTAACTAGTGGACTTTAATTAATAAAGATGGCCACTATACATTAAGTAAGAACCTATTCCCTTAACTATGGGAGTTAGGATGGGAAACTAACATGCCTTCCCCCTTTAAAAGAACTTTTGTCCTTAAGGCTGGAGATGAGGAAATTGTTGTAGGATCATGGATGGTTCCCACATGGCATCTTCAAGATGCATATCCTTCCATTAGATTACGATTTCCTGGATAGTGCGCTGGCGTAGATGACACCCTCTTTGTCTAAAATTACCTCTAGCTACAACCAAATTGAACCCTCTTCATCTAGTTATGGGAGAATGGTTTGAACATGGAGATCAGCCCCACCACTTTCTTCAAAAATGACACATGAAACACTGCATGGATCTTAGAGTGGGATGGGACAACCAACTTATAAGCAACCAGTCCCATACATTTGAGTATGGGATAGGGCCCATAAAACTTAGGTACGAACTTCTAGTGACACTTATCCTTGTGTGATGTTTGCTTATAGGGCTAGAGACAAAATAATACTTGATCYCGTTCTTGAAAGTGGTGCTTAGATCAATGTTGATTAGTCTATTGWTTCATTATATTATGAACCAATACCAAATTGTCCTTGATGGTATGGATAATGTCAACACATGCGTGCAAGGTTTTATCAGACTCCTAAACCTTGGATGTTCTTGGTAAGTAAAAGACCACTTATGGGGGTTTTATCCATAGACTAATTCATAGGATGACATTGTGGTAGCACCATTATAAGTGGTATTGTACCACCATTCAACAAGGGGTAGCCACTAAATCCAACGTACTTGTATTTTCAGGGAAAAACATCTCAAATAATTTCCAGATGCTTATTGACCACTTATGTCAGACCATTTGTTTAGGGGTGATATGTCATGCTCATTTTCAATTGGGTACCTTGTAGTTTAAACAACTCCTACTAGAAATTCCTTGTGAATGTAAGATCATGATCCAATATAATTGAACTAGGAATGTCATGTAGTTTAAAAACATTATCCATGAATATTTGTGCCATTGATGAGGTATTGAATAGGTGTTGTAAAGCACAAAAGTGATTATATTTGGAAATGTTGTCAACAAACACCATGATGATCTATTTGTTTCCTACTCGAGGTAACACCAAAATAAAATCCATGGAAATATTAGTTCAAACTATAGCAAGAATTGGTAAAGGATGTAATGCTCCTGGAGGCTTCACTTTTTCACCCTTGTTCCTTTGGCATGTGTCACATATTTCCACAAAGGTGCAAATTCTTTTCTTCATGCCATCCCAAAATAATGAATTCTTAATCTGTTCATATTTTCTCTGACACCCTGAGTGACCCATTGTTGGAGAGAAATGTAATTTAGTTAACACCCTTGATTTGAATGCTAAACTTTGGACCAAAAAAGTTCATCTGTTATATACCATTCTACAAAGTGTTTCCCTTGTGTGTATGTGGGTCAACCTAGAGTTGCTAGAGAAGTTGACTGATCTTGGCATTAGATGACCATTCCTACATGTACCTCCTCTATCCAATTGGGAACTGGTAAAGATAAAGAAAATAATGAGTTTTTGTTGATCGTTTTTATGTCAAGGGAAAATGACCAACATTTGAGAGAAAATTTTGTGGGGAACAAGAAAGACTCTCCTCATTTTTATAGAGGTGGTTCTCCTCTCTTGATATATTGGAATATTCTTTTTATGGTTGTAGATGAATGCAATGGGTGAGTACTAAAGAGAAAACCCTAAAATATCTTCCAACAAAGCTCTCATTTAACATATTTATTCATTAAGCACATCATCTTATTCATGGAAACAAAAAGTGAATAAATATAACTAAAAGAGGTTTGTACAAAGTTTTATTTCGACAAATATTTTACCTTCCTTTTAAAATTTTGTGAATCCAATATCAACTATGACTTTGAAAGACGAAAGGAAAAATAAAATGGGTAGGTCACCAAAGAACTTTACATGATTTCTTTATTACAACTCAAAAAGGATTTTGATGGAAAATAGATTTGAAATTTCATGCTTTAGACTCAAAGTATGAAAAATCACCAATGTAATGACCTGAAATAGTTCTTTGTGGGAGAAATTAATAATCATATCCCAAATGAAATATGATTAAACATGTTTGAAACAAGAGGGCTTAAACAACCTCAACAACATTTCAATGACAATTACATAAACCTAAAATAAATTGCATCTACTTTTTACAAGAAGGAATTTTGCTCCTCTTGACCTGAAATGTCATGGAGAATGTATAGAAGAATATAGAGACAATTGAGTAGAAAAGAATATGAAGGAGAAAATCAAGAAGATTGATTCACAAATATTTTGAAAGACAAAACTTTCTCCCAGCAAAAAGACCCCTATGGCGAATTCTCTAACAACAGGCCGCCAACCCTTTGAATATGTATCTTCTTCTCTTTTGTAATCTCTTCTTCATCTTCTTGAAATTAGTTTTCAGTTAGGGTTAGGGTTTTATTTTCCCTCTGTGTGAGATTAGAAATGTGTACCATCAATTGGGACCCACTTTAGAAGCTCCAGAACTTCTTTAAATAAATCAATTTATGAAAATAATTTATTTTTAAGACCAAAAATAGTCTCAACTGTAATTTAATTTTTAGGGCCTAATAACTAATATTTCAGCCATTGAAACCACCTCTAATGTGTTATTCGTATCTTTAATTTTTCTACGAGCTCAAATCAGACGTCAAGATCAAAAGTTATGAGCTCTGGAATATGGAGACTCAGCCACCGTTGATCTTTCCTCATGAAATTTGGGCCTTTGATTTGCAAATTTGACTTTCTTTATCCCACACACATTGTGGGATGGTTCTCATGACTTATTTATAAAGAAATGCCATATCCATATTATTTGTGAATGAAGTTAAAAGCACCATATAATTATGCGTAGCTTGTCCACAAAGTATATTTTGATCGCACCATCATCACCTAATCATCATGCCAAGTCACTATCCAATCATTTTTGTCCATCCATGTTTCACCCAGGGGTATGTCCACTTCATTTACACATGTCCACATATGATAGGTCCACCTCATTGCCATGTGTCACCCAGGGATAGGTCTACATTTATGTCCATGTCACTACCACATGTTCCAGTAGGGTAGGTCCTCAAAAAGAGGGAAGAAACTTAGGATAATAAATAATATTGAAAAATTAAATGAAGTGTTTGTGGAGTTACGAAAATGCAGAGGTAAAGGAGGTAGGTGAGGAGATAACACTTAGTAAAAATGACTAAGTATTAGATAGGGATGCGGGTTACGGGACACATGACATGAAGAATTGCGGGATAAGAATATAAATTGTGGGACAAGAATAGATTTGTCTCCCACAACAAGACTCCTGCAATGTATTCAAAGATAAAAAATAAACTAAGTATAGGACTCAATAAAAACCAAGTGTAAAACTCAGTAAAATGACTAGGTCATGAAGGGTGTGGGACACAAGACATGGGGAAAAAAGGTAAATGAAGAGGAAGGTTGTCCAACATCCGCAATGGAAGACTTAGTGTAAAAATAGAAGATGAAAATGAAAAATGAATGTAGAAATAATGAAAATGAATAAGTGGAAATGGAAAATGGAAATGAATTATGGAAATAATAATCAAAATGAATAAGTGCAAATATAAAATGGAAATGAATTATGAAAATGAACATGGAAATGAATCATAAACATATAAATTGTGGAAATGATTAAGTGGTGGGTATTATGAAAATTAACTAAGTGGATAATGAAAATAGAAATGGGTAAGTATGGAAATGGTTAAATGTGGAAAATAGGTAAATATGGAAATTGTGTGGAAGATTGGAAAAATGTCTAAGTATGGAGATTAGTGAGGAAGGAGAGTAAAGTGGAAAGGAGGAAACATGACTAAGTATGAAGTGATAGTATAGAGATGGGTGAGAAAATTGACATATCTTGGGCATATGAGATCTGTTTTAGCTTTCGTAAAATGTTGGATGGAGCTGAGACATAGGGCTATTCAGTGAGAATCTTGACATAAGTAATTTACTTGTTTTTAGTATAATTTCATTTCCTTCTCTTTTGTTTCAAATAGAAACTATCCCTGTTAGACTTTCATGATGAAGAACTACAAAACTTAAGCTGATTGGAAACTTGTTGGGTCTTCACAATCAACAATTGAAGATTATTTGGAACTTTCCAAGTTAAAAAACAATGGCCTCTATTTGATGGGTGAAAACAAATCAATAGTCTTCCTTCTCATATTTATTAGATAAAGAATCAACCACCACATTCTCCTTACCCTTCTTGTAGACGATCTCATAATTGTAGCCTAACATTTTGGTGACCCACTTTTGTTTCTCTAGTGTGGACAATGATTTTCCAAGGAGTGTTTAAAACTTCAATGGTTAGTCTTAATATAGAAATGATGCTCAATCAAGTAAGGATATTGTCACATATCAACTACATGAAGAATAGCCATCATTTTCTTTTTCATAGGTTGATTTTCCCAAGTTCTTATCAAACAATTGTTTACTAGTGAAGGCTAAGGGACATCCCTCTTGCATTATCATTACCCCGATACCTTTTCTCGATGCATCACTGTTACACATTATTTTAGTTACCCTGATGATGTTTCTATAGCATGTGTTCAAGCTCCCAAAAGAACCTTTCTTCATGAGAAAAGTGATTGGTTTCCTCTTCTTTAAAAACTTGTTAATAAAGGACGTCGTAGGCCAAGAATAAGATACAGTGCGGCGATGCTTGATCACCACAGTCTGCCATGAAGATGGTTTGCAGCGTTTTCGCAGGCTGCACTATAGCCAGGGTGTGGTGGTGTGGAAAAACTGAGAAAAGGTCGAAGTTCAGGAAGGTTCTAGAAGGGAATCTTCTAGAATATGAGGTGGCATTCATACGGTTTGGATCCTACTCGCTTCTCTGATTTGGTGGGATCATCCTAATCTCTTTAACCATCTCTCTTTCTCCTATATAATGGTGGATTTCTCATGGAGAAGGTTAAGAAATGAATTAATGAAGGAATAGGTTGAGAATTGTATGAGGGATTCTATCTCAATTGATGCTTGAGGTCTTCATTTGTCTATCAAGTTATTRTGGATCCTCTTCATGMAAGTTTGGAGCAAGTGTGTGTGTTGGAGAAAAGGGCCAYCGAAAGGGAACCATGCAACATCAAGGTTGTTTGGTTGTATCTTCCACTTTCACTTAATATAATACAGTGGCATGTTTCTTTCCCATAAAATCATTCTCATTTTATTACATGAYTCCTTGATCACATGTATAAGTTTTCATTGAACATACTATTGTTTCTTTCACTTTGGTTGGTTTGTGTCATTGCAGGACCKATATCACAAGAGCACCAGAGCGAAGCAGGGACAACAAATACATAAGGAAACGATATTCAAAGGTATGCCATTCATCTCCTATATGATAGTAAATTCAATGATTGGGATTAGGGAAAGCGCCATGTCCTGTCTCAATTTTTTCTAGATATAGATGGATCTAGGGAGATCAGTTTATGTTCACATTCACYGATTTATMCAATAACAATCACATTCCAAAATGAAAGTTTTATTGAGGTCCGACATGGCTAGGACATGAGTAATATGCTTGACTTCTTTTAAATCTTGAAAGTCCTATTCTATAGTGTCATTCCAGTCAAAGGCATTTGTCTTAAACATGGTGGTGAGGGGAACTGTGATTTTACCATCACTTTTCACAAACTTCTTGCAGTAACTAGTGTAGCCAAGGAGTCCATGCAAAGTTTTGAGATTCTTGAGGCGCTGACATTCTTTCTTTTCCTTGATTTTCCTAGGATCGACATGTATTCCATCCCAACTGACAATGTGCCCCAAATATTCCACATCCAAGACACCAAAAACACATTTAAAGCATTTGATGAATCATTAGTGATTGTGGAGGATTTGTAAAGCTTGATCCACATGTGTCTCCCATGTTTTATTGTGGATCAAGGTATCATAAAAAAATCCATGGACAAAATGGCGATTGACTTTAGCGTGCCATTTAGTCTTACATTTGTTCCATTTGGTCAAAATCAACATACTCTAGTCTCTTTAATTTAAATTTTATGTTTTTGATCGGGGCTCGAGCCTTATGTAATGTCATTCAAACCATTGAACTTTCAATAGAAAAAAAAGTGCACTTATTTTTAACGCAATAATAATTTTTTTATGAGATGTGTTTTTCTTTAATATAAGGAAAATAGTGCAAGAGAGAAAATTATGAGAGAATCATGAATGCGAGAAAATAATCAGAGAATCCTTAAAATTGTAATTTCATTAAATATTGTTTAAGTGATTTTTCAATGGATAATACGAACAAGCTTAGAGCGGAGCTTTGAGGAAACCCTAGCCTTAATTCGGTGCAAAGTGCTGCAGATCAGTCGCAGAACACCCGCGCGACGATTTTTCAGCTACGAGAGGAGGTCAATCAACTCCTACTGATACGTCAGAATGGGTACAGAAGAGGGGGGGCAACCCCCCTCATACCACAATATCACTACCAACGACCGCTCTGGTACCAGAGAAAAACGCCCCACATTCGAGTCGCCCCTGCAGGTACGCGAACAACTTTTGGCCAGAGAACAAGGCCTCATGAAGGAAATGGAGATGGAAGCGGGAACCTATATGTCATGATCACTTGAACCGCTGATGCATGTTTATTTCAAATGACACTCACGATAAATGCATATGGCAAAGTGTAAGATTGGAACGATTACCTTGGAAAAAATACAAGAGAAGAACTATGGTTTCCATGTTTTGGATTACCTACAATTTGTCGTTGGAAGCAATGGCTAGGAAAGAGGTGATCGATTGAATGAAAATCCATTGTATAGCCAATTGGGAATGAAAAGAGAATCCTATTGGATGGAAAGAACCCTGATTCGGGTGTCTAAGTTTGTGAATGCACATTTGGAAATATGCAAGGGGAAACAATGGAAAAGAGACAATGTTATTGTTGCGTAGAGAGGTGTCTGTCAAATTTGTTGCTGTAATTGTAGAAGACGTGAGGAACCAATGATGCACATGGTGTTCTATTGTGAATACTCTTTACATTAATATGTTGATTGGGATACAACTGTGCATGCCTGCTATTCATGATAGAATCATGGTTCATAGAGGAGGCAACTAGTTAGGAGGGATGGGGTATGGATTTTTCCTCAATCTTAGAGGGAGAAACCAGTGAGGCGGACTAGAAAATGGGTTTTTTTTTCAGTGACAGAGGGAGTTGGCCTATGAGTTTGAAAAGAAGGATCTTAGTCTCATACATTACTATTTGGGATTAGAAGTATGAAAGATGAGATCTTCCTTGGTCAAGGAAAATATGTTGTGGAGATCCTGAAGAGGTTTGGGGTGTTGGATTGTAAACCGATGGATACACCGATGGAATCAAATATGAATTTGTTGGATGATATGAATTCAGAGGTTGTGGATGCTACACTATACAGGAAGCTGATTGGATCATTTATGTATTTGACGAATAAACGACTAGATATATGTTTTGCTGTGAACACCCCAAGTCAGTACATGGTTGACCCCAAACATGTTCATGTGATTGTAGTAAAACATGTGCTGAGGTACCTTAAAGGTACAATGGATTATGGGCTCAAGTATGTTGCAGACAGTGAGATCAGTCTATTTAGATACTCAGATTCAGATTGGTACGGTAGTGTTGCAAACTGGAAAAGTACATTGGGATTTTGCTTCACTTTGGGATCCAATATGATTTCATGGAACAATAAGAAGCAGTCATGTGTAGCAATTAGTATGGTTGAGCCAGAGTATGTGGTATCATGTGTAGCAAGTCATGAAGCAGTGTGGCTTTAGAAATTGCTGACTGGATTATTCGATAGTGTGATGGAGGCGACCTGTATCTTGTGCAACAACCAGAGTTGTATAAAGTTGTCAGAGAACCCGGTGTTTCATGATAGGTTGAAGCATATCTAAATCAGGTATCACTATATCAAGGATATGTTGCAAAAGGGAGTAGTGACGCTCCAATATGTGGCTACCAATGAGCAGGTTGTAGATGTACTAAAAAATCAGTTGTCAAGGATGAAGTTCGAGTACTTCAGGGACAAGCTTGGCATAGTCCCTCTTTAGAGGGAGTGATGGATACATATGTTATCGCAAGGTAGTGGATGTCATGATGACATGTTGTAGCTATTAGAGAGCTACCCACTGAACCTGGACGCATGTTGAAGTGACGAGGTACAGAGGTTATCGTAGGGTATTGGATGTCATGCATAAGATATATGAGTTTTCTATGGGAAACTAGATAGTCTCATGATGACATGTTGTAGCTATTAGAGAGCTACCCACCAACCCTGGATGCATTTTTTGAAGTCACTATGGATTTCCTGTGATATATAGATTCATGTGTATGATGATCAATGGTCATGAGCTTGTGTGGATGGAGACAGTATTAGAGTTCGTGTCGGATAGAATACATTCCTCATTAAGAGGGAGTGTTGAGATTTTATGTAATTTAGGAAGTTATTCCTAAGTGTAATTGTACTGGTCATAGCCTCGAGAAGGTTGACTTGATAAGTTATTGTGAAAGGGTTTATTAATAAGTCATTGTGAAAGGGTTTGTTGATAATTCATTGTGAAAGGGTTTATTGATAAGTCGTGTCTTTTAAGTCTTTTAGAGTATAAATAGAGGTTATATCGAGTCATATTGAGATCACTCATTGAACATAAGTACACGAGAGTAGTGTGCATTTATATAAGAGGCTATTCTTGGTTCGTGTCTGGGTCTCTTTGGTCTTGATTTTGGGAAAGAGCATTGTATGACATTGTACATGTTAGAGGAATCTATATTGAGGAAAGTTTGCAGGGTTTTCTCCCCCTTGAGGGTTTCCCTGAGGATATATCTTGTTGTTTTGTGGATATCTATCTTTCAATTGTGATCCTTTTACATATTAAATAATAATAAAAGAATATAATACTTTAATTGTTAGAAAGACATATATGAAAATTCTATACTAGCTTGTAAGAAACATGTACAATACATTTGAGTATGGGATAGGGTCCATGAAACTTAGGTGTGAACTTTCGGTGACACTTCTCCTTGTGCAATGTTTTCTTATAGGGTTGGAGACAAAGGAACATATGATCCCCTTCCTCAAAGTGGTGCTAAGATCAATGTTGATTAGTATATTTCTTCATTCTACTACGATCCAATACCAAATTGTCCTTGATGGTATGGATAATGTCATCACAAGAATGTAGGTTTTTATCCACCTCCTAAACCTTCAATGTGCCTAGTAATTACACAACCACTTATGGGGTTATTATCCATAGACTACCTCATAGGGTGACATTGAGGTAATACCATGAGAAGTGGTATTGTACAACCATTCAGAAATGGGTAGCAACTAAAACCATTGTTCTTGTATTTTTGAGGAAAAATATCTCAAATAAGTTTCTAGACACTTATTGACCACTTATGTTGGACCATTTGTTTGGGGATGATATGTCGTGCTCATTTTCAATTGTGTACCTTGCATTTTAAATAAATCTTACCAAATTTTCTTGTGAATGTAAGATGATCATGATTTGACATAATTGAATGAGCATGTCATGTAGTTTAAAAAAATTATCCATTGATACTTGTGCCATTGTTGAGGCCTTGAATGGGTGTTGTAAAGTGAAAAAGTGAGTATATTTGCAAATGTGGTCAACATCCACCATGATGATCTATTTATTACCTACTTTAGGTAACTCTGTAATAAAAGCCATGGAAATTCCAATCCAAACTATTGCAAGAATTGGTAAATGATGTAATTCTCCTAGAGGCTTCACTATTTCGCCCTTGTTTCTTTGGAATGTGTCATATTTTCCCACAAAGGTGCAGATTCCATTCTTCATGCCATCCCAAAAGAATGAACACTTAATCTGTTCACATGTTTTCTAAGACTCCGAGTGACCCATTGTGGGAGATAAATGTCATTTAGTTAACACTCTTGATTTGAATGTCAAAAATTGGACCAAAAATATACATCCATTATGTCACAATGCATTGTTCTACCAAGTGTTTCCCTTATGTGTTTGTGGGTCTACCTGGAGTTATTGGAGAAGTTGAACGATCTTGGCATTGATCAACCATTCATAAATGTATATCCGATATCCAATTGGGCATTGGTAAAGATAAATAAAATAATGATCCTTCCACATTCTCCTTACCCTTCTTGTAGATGATCTCATAATTGTAGCCTAACATTTTGGTGACTCTCTTTTGTTGCTCCAACAAGGACAATCTATTTTCAAATAAGTGTTTTAAACTCCGAGGGTTAGTCTTAATCTGTAAATGATTCCTAATCAAGTAAGGATTTTTTCGCATATCAACTACATGAAGAATAACCATCATTTAATTTTTCATAGGTTTATTTGCTTAGGTTATTATCAAATAATCATTTACTAGTGAAGGCCAAGGGACATCCCTCTTGCATTAGCATTGCCCCAATACCTTTTCTCGATGCATCACATTTCAAAATGGAGGTCTTGTTGAGGTATGAGATGAATAGGAAAAAAGTAGTGTGCATGGATTATTTTAAATCCTAAAAGGACTTTTCTACAGTGTCATTCTAGTCGAAGGCATTTTTGTTAAACATGGTGGTGAGGGGAACTTTGACTTTCCCATAGTTTTGCATAAACTTCCTGTATTAACCAGTGTAGCCAAGGAATCCATGCAAAATTTTAAGAGACATGGGGCGAGGATAATATTTCATTGATCCAAGTGGATATAGATGGCCACCCACCTTTTCTGACTGGCTCAAAACAATTTTCTAGCAATTTTGGCAATTTACTATTTTTAGCAGTTTTTAACTTCCGGGGCCATTTTGAGGGCCTAAATGAAGGTTTTTTGGGATAGTGATTATAAATTATGGCCAAAGGCATTATTGAGCCCCCAAAATGAATCTCCTCGATGATACCTTTCCAACGAGCTATCATATGCCTAAAACGGGGATTGTATGCAAAAGTTACGACCCCAGGAAGTTGATGTACTAACTTACCCAAACGAGGCTCACATGACTTTTGGTGCTTCATCTCCTAGGGTTAGGTTTTTGTATGTCTAGGGTTTTTGGAATTCCTGTTGACTGTAAAAAGGCCTTCAAATCCTCATTGTAATCATCCTCTTGTGAATGCGAGTAACCGTCACATCTCTTCTCAGAGATAAGCTGCCACCATTCTAGCGAGTCTTTCACTCTGTATTTTTACAGTCTCTGTACATTTATTTCATTAATAGAAATCGTGTATTACTGTATATCTATGTTTATGGTTGCATCTATGATACATTTCTATTATATTATTGTATATCTGTGATATCTCTGTGCATTTCTTTATTATATCTTTGCTCTCATTTCATGTCGAAAATAATCCGGATCAGTGGTATTAGAGCAGGCTGCTCTTGATCATTTTTCAGTGCATGTCCCCGATGAGGTCTGAGTATAGAAATTTGGGTCTCAAGCTTGTCTCTCTTGAGGAAAATCACTCTCCCATACCCAAGAAACCCTCAATGGAAGAAGAAAATAATAACGATGGAGCAGAAGATCCTATCAATCTGTTGCTTGAGCAAGCTCTCATGCGACAGAGAGACGAAATGATGGATAATTTTTCCCACATCATTCAACGCCTGCCAATAGAAACAAGTGCATCTTCATCAAATGGTCACTTTGGAGGCACCTCACCTTTCAAGGTACAATTTAATTTTGATATTCCTGTATTTGAAGGACAGATAGATGCAGAAGCCCTAGACAAATGGTTAAACATGCTAGAAGGTTATTTCTCTATTCACAATTTTTTCGATAGAGAAAAGATCACCTTCGCACTCCTTAAAGCTCTCCCCCATGTCAAACATTGGTGGGAAACTTACTGGGAGAAAAGTTCCACAGAGGAGTCCAGAATATATGGGGCCGAGCCCACTTGGGATTTTTTTGTGGATGCAGTAAAGGAACAATATTACCCTGTTGGAAACTATGAGGACTAGTACATGAGATGGACCACACCATGGCAAGAGAGGGTCCAAGAAATTCCAGAGCTCACCAATACCTTCCATACCTTGTGCACCAAGATGGGTATCAAAGAATCCGAACGAAATTTGGTTCTGAAATACCGTGGGGCTCTACACAGATACATCCAAACTGAAATGGATTTTCTGGACATCTCATCACTCAGTGATGCTTATCAATATGTTGTTAAAATCGAGCAGAAATTTAAGCACCAGAACAAACGGGAGTTTGGGTCTGCAAATCCGCAACAACCAAAGTATGACAAAGACATCCCTAACAAACAGTCTCCCGAAAACCAGTCCAAGCCACAGGAAAAGAAGGGTCACAGGAAGACAAAGAAGGACACCGAAAAAAGGTGTGATTTCCACAAAATCCCCTGGCACAACACCGATGAATGTCGCTCAAAATAGTCATTGGTGGCCGAGATCAAAGACAAGGAGCCGGACCCTGATTCAGAATCTGATTTTGAAAACACTGGTAAATGATAGATCATTGGCATAGACCCCACTGGTATTGTCACAACCACAACAATTCAACCAGAAGAACTAATAGATCCTAAAGAGGGGGAGCACCTTTTTCATTCAAAGATGTGGGTGAAGGGGACCCCGCTGCATTTTATTGTTGATAGAGGAAGACAGAAGAACCTCATCTCAGCAGAGGTCATCAAACAATTGGGATTGTCGACAACACCACACCCGCATCCATACAACATCGGTTGGCTTCCCCAAGGATGAGATCTCCATGTCAGCCAACAATGTCGATTATCATATGACATCCAACCCTTCAAGGATGAGGTATTATGTGATGTTTCCCCATTGGATATCTGTGATATCCTCTTGGGCCAACCATATATGTGGAGACGTCATGCTGTTTATGAGTCTCGACCCCGTAGTGTCATTGTTACTTTGGGGGGCCATCTCTATAGAATACCAGAGGTAGTTTTGACTACTGTTCCACTTAAAAAGTGTCGCATGGTAGTATCTCATATTGCAAAATTCAACTTCTTCACAATCTATTCAAAAGGGGAACAGAAGGACACTGCAACCACTACAACCTCGCCCCAAGCACCTTCTATCCAACAGAAGCAGGTCGACAAGGTTGCAGAAAAGTGCAAAGATTCATTTTTCACACCGTCCTCTCATGTAGCTTAACTTTTTGAACATCCTCAGCCTCAACAGGTTCGTGTCAAACTTCCACAAGATGAGCAGCGCGACGTCTCCAGCAAGGCAAGCAACTCACCAAGATGCAGATTCAGCAAACGCTTTTCCCTCTCCCCTAGGAACTCAACGCAATGGAGACCATTGCTTCCTAAGGAGGTAGGATTGATCCAGGTGGATATCAGTGGCTACCCACCTTTACTGACTGGCTCAAAACAATTTTCTTGCAATTTTGGCAATTTACTATTTTGAGTAGTTTTTAACTTCTGGGGCCATTTTGAGGGCCTAAATGAAGGTTTTTCGGGATAGAGATTTTTGATGATATAAAAATGAATTATTGAGCCCCCAAAATGAATCTCCTTGACGATACCTTTCTAACGGGCTATCATACGCCTAAAACAGAGATTGTATGCAAAAGTTACAACCCCGGGAAGTTGATGTACTAACTTACCCAAAAGGGGCCCACATGACTTTTGGTGCTTCATCTCCTCGGGTTAGGTTTTTGGATGTCTAGGGTTTTTTTCATTCCCGTTGATTGTAAAAATGCTTGTAGAGCCTCATTGTAATCATCTTCTTGTGAATGCGAGTAGCCGTCACATCTCTTCTCAAAGATAAGCTGCCACCATTCTAGCGAGTCTTTCACTCTATATTTTTACAGTCTCTGTACATTTCTTTCATTAATATAAATCATGTATTACTGTATATCTGTGTTTATGGTTTCATCTCTGATATATTTATGTTATATTATTGGATATCTGCGATATCTCTGTGCATTTCTTTATTATATCTCCACTCTCATTTCGTGCTGAAAATAATCCGGATCATTCATTCCTTTAATTTTCTTATTAACATGCATTCCATCCCAACTAATCATATGCCCCAAATATTCCACTTCTAAGGCACAAAAATCACATTTGGAGCATTTGATGAACAATGGGTAATTGTGGAGGATTTGTAAGGCCCGATCCACATGTGTCTCCCATGTTTGATTGTAGATTAAGGTATCATCAAAGAAGACAAGGAAAAAATGATGCAAAAGGGGTCAAAATATTTTGTTCATGAGGATTTGAAATGTGGATGGTGAATTTCTAAGACCAAAATAAATCACTAGGAACTCGTAATGGCATTTTTGTGTGTAGAAAATAGTTTTAGAAAAATTATAAAAAATGTCCTTGGAGATGACCATAAATAATTTGTGTTCCTTACATTTATGCCTAGGGAAATAGTTTTCATCACAATTAAAGAAAATGCCTTTGAGTTAGTGTTATATCATTTCTACCCCTGTCAAATTATGGACCTTGAGGAGTAGAGTAGGATGCACGGTGTTCTGACATGGTCATGATTTGTTTTTTGGCAATTTGGACTTGTCTTTCTGAAAACCTATGCACAACAAATTGGCCGAGAGGCCTCTAACCAGGTAGTGGAGTGAGTCTTCTAATGTGAACTTTTATTTCCTCCTTGAGACCACTAATATAAAATTTCTTGAAAAAATCATTAGTTAAATTTTCTATTCTAATTTCCAAGTGATCAAATGAAACAATATATTATTCCACCATGCCTGAAGCAATTTATTAAGTAGTCCCACAAAAATTGTATCCTTTTCAAAATGAGCAAAAAGGTATTTCAAAAATAGCTTACATGCAATGTATCTTGGAGATGTTTTCTCATGCCATTGCCACCACTACCAACATTCTTGATCCATATATAAAACTTATATTCTAAGTTTCAATAGGTCATCCTCTATATAATAGAGGGAAAGTAGTTGTCCATCTGATCAACCCATCCCGTTGGATCAAATCCATCAAACTTATTCATATTTACCTTAGGTGATTAATGCAACATATTGGGGGATTGATTGGGAAAGGGGTTGCATTTTCATCCATGGAACATTCACCATCATCATGCTTAACCTATAGCTTGTCAAGTTTAGAAAAATAAAGTGAGAGTTTCCCATTAATACTTGTCATGTGGTTCTGAAGTTGGTCATTGGTTGCATCAATTGTCCGTGTGATGGAATTAATTGCTAACATTATGTCATTCATTATATCTTCCTTGGTTGACATGTTTCTAGTGTGATTCATGGGACCATGGGGACTACTAGAAATATTACTAAGGAAGCAGACCAACATTATCAGCTTCACAAGTGGATGTTGTTGAGATAGGTTTTCAATAAGGGGTTGGTCCAACCTAGGTCCATGAGGTCCACACAAAGGGTTAACCAAGAGCTATATCAATGCGATTAGCATTGGGGGAGAATCATTTTGAGATAGATCTCCCATAATGGCTTGGTCTAGTAAGAGAAGGTATTTATTGAATATTTACTCCTACTTGAGTTTTATTGTACTGAAAGTGTTCTCAAATTCCAAATTTTCAAAGTTATGTAGGAATTTCATTGCCTATGTTATGGAGGATAGGGTTTTGTAAAGTCCTATGAGAAAAGGAATGTTATGCATTATATATCTCTAATATATATAAGGGTTTCATACAATAATACTACACTAGTATTTCATAATGATAACTAAAGAGAATATATCGTACCATAAACCATACTACTTGATTCCTTGGTATGTGAGAGTGATATTCTTGAGTGTTGTACTTATTGTACTATAAAAAAAATACAATTGACATGGTTATGTAAGGATGGATTCAGGTGCACATATGGGGCTTCCAATATACATGAGGGTACATGGAAAATTTAATCCATATATAGATCATGTCTAATGCAGTATGGTCATGTACCAACATAGGTGTACATGGGAGTCCAACCAAGTGACCCTACTTGTATTACTTACATGTATTATTTCTATCCATAGTCTTACCTGTTGAATGATAGGTCATTGTGTTCAATGATGTTGGAACATGTCTCTACCCTAACAAAAAATCTTTGAAAACTAGGTGTGTGGTGACATGAGAAAGTGCTCTGATATGATTTTTGGTAATACCTTGATAACTAAAACAAAAAAATCAAAGTAATATTGAAATAAATGTAACCAAAACAAAACAAAAAAAAAAACCAAAGTATTGAGTCAACATCAATATGCATAACTATATTGGTATTTTGAACATGAAGTAATGTTCACTTGTCTCTTGGGGGGGGGTAACCTCTAATTGAGAAGAGCTCCAATACAATATTAATCACTTGGCACCCAATTACATAGCTTCTACTAATATAAATAGTTTCTATCTATCTCAAACACTAACCACCTAGTAGGTATTCATTAATGAGGTTACATCACTACCTAGTGGACCTTCATTAATAAGGCCACTTTACATTTATTGTTTGTACACTTTAACTACCTAGTGGACCTTATGTAATAAACATGGCTACTACATGTTAAATCACAACCTATTCCCTTAACTAGCGGAGTTAGGTTGAGACCTTATTAATTGACTTGAGCTCTTTCCATGTCAAGCTAGATGGATGTGAGTGCTTTCACATGCTCCCCTCTTGCCTTCTAGGGAGAGGAAAGAGTAAAATGAGAAAAATATTTTGAACCCACTTTAGGTTCTTATCTACCATGTCCTAATCTCATACAAGATCATCCATAATTTCTCATAATGGTTCTCTGATCAAGGAATCCATCTTCTTTTGAGTGGATTTGGAACCATGTTTAGGTCCCCTACAAGAATTCTTTGGTGGTGTGGGGAAGTATCTTGGAACACTTTCATAGCTTTCTAACATTGTTTTTTACTGTAATAATAATTAAGAGAATAAATATTAAAGATATGTACCTAGGTGCTAGTCAAGATTTCTTTGAAGGTTGTGTACATCCAATGTGAGGATTTGTCACTTGAGAGGAGTTCTATCTCTTTTTTGTCCCATGTTGTTGTTGTCCCTCTTGAATATCCCCTTGCATAAATACACAACCCTTTATTGTTAATCCACACCTTATTGAGGATTGCAGGAAATATTTCATCTTCAACTTTAATTTCTTAAATGAGGAGAATGACTTGCTTTTCATTTCAAACAGGATATAGAGAACCTCTTATTTTTGTTTACTTTTGTTTCTTTGATTCAAAGGGTTGGATATCACCCCTAAATCTCCTTGCAAGGTCTCTTGTTCCCCTCTATGTTTCACCATGTTTACTTCTTCTTCTCGTATTTCCTTATTAGATAGGCTTCCTTCTTTTTCTTGGACTTGGGGTCCATTAATTATTCCTCTTCATTAATCAACTGGGTTTTTTTGATAGTGAGGATGGTTGGAGCAAAGGTGGAAATAGATATTTTGAGGAATATTCCAGGAAAATATGATCATTTTCATTTGTATATTAGAGGATGATAGTTTATGGATTCAATGAGGGAGGAGCAACAAAGGAAGGAAGTTTTATGCCTGAAGGTTGATGGTTGGATGTAGTTATAATGAATGGAAGGGGGGAGTGCCCCTGAGAGGAAGAGTCTTCCCTAATCTCTAAATAGGAGAGGATATCATATGTACTATGATATTTTTTGACTAAATCCTTCTTGTTGGTGATTGTAGGTGGCTTTGCTAATGTGGAATTTTTTGGTCTTATCAAAAGCTTCTCTTTGAATGCCACTAGGGAGGATGGTTTCTAATTTTTTTACATCTTTTAGAAAAATGGTCATATTCATGGTAGGAATTACATTTGAAGGCTATTTGTTTGCAATCCATGGGTTAGATATGTTGTGAAATAGCTATGTCAAGCTTTACTATTTAAGGGAGACATTTTTTTAGATCTATTTCTACACAACAGTTTACACATGAGAATTGTCCAACCTGCAATTCTACTTGATCTATGTATTTATTGATAGAATTCAATATGGATATCAAAGGTTGTACATTCCATAGAATCAAAGGGAGATGTGGGAGTCTCACCCCCACTACGATTGTATTAAGGATGTCATATTCTAGGTGAAAATCTATGGTCCATCTATTTAGATGCATACCCTATGGTGTTGGATGTGTTGTATTCTGATTCGGATTATTTTCGGCACGAAATGAGAGTGGAGATATAATAAAGAAATGTACAGAGATATCTCGGATATCCAATAATATAACATAAATATATTAGAGATGAAACCATAAACACAAAGATACAGTAATACACAATTTCTATTAATGAGGAAAATGTACAAAACTCTAGAAATACAGAGTGAAAGACTCGCTAGAATGGTGGCAACTTATCTTTGAGAAGAGATGTGATGGCTAATCACGTTCGCAAGAAGATGATTTTTTTATAGTGAGGCTCCAAAGGAATTTTCTATCATAAAGAAAATATAAAACCCTAACCCTGGAAGATGAAAAGCCAACAATTTTGTGGACCCCGTTTTGGGTAGTTTGGTGTATCAACTTCCCAGGGGCGTAACTTTGGCATTCAATCTCCGTTTGGGGCGCACGATAGCTCTTTGGAAAGGTATCATTGAGGAGATTTATTTTTGGAGCTCAATCAAAGCCTTTGGTTATAAATGAGGTTCTCGATCCTGAAAAAACTTCATTTAGGCCCTCAAAATGGCCCTAGAAGTTTAGGAACCGAAAACCTGCTAAAAATAGTAAGTTGCCAGAAAACAGTTTTGAGCCAACTGGAATAGGTGGATGGCCACCGATATCAACATGGTTCAATCCTCCATCCTTAAGAAGAAATGGTATCCATTTCACTGAGTGTCAGGGGGAGAGGGAAAAGTGTTTGTTGAATCTCCATCTTGATGAGTTGCTTGCCTTGTTGGAGAAGGTGCATTGCTTAGCTTGTTGAAGGTTGTCATGAACATGTTGCTGGAAGGGTTGGACCTTTTTAACCAGTATGGATACATGAGATGACTGTGTGAAGAAGGAATATTTTCACTTTGCTTCAATCTTTTCGACGTTCTTCTATTGGATAGAAGGTGCTTGGACTGAGGTTGCAGTGGTTTTAGTGTCCTTCTATTCACCTTTTGAACAAATTGTGAAGAAGTTGAATTTTGTAGTATGAGATACTACCTTGTGACACTATTTAGGTGGGAAAGTAGTCAAAACTTCCTCTGGTGTCCTGTAGAGATGACCCCCCCAAAGTAACAATGACACTGCGAAGTCGAGACTCATAAATAACATGGTGCTTCCACATATATGGCTGGACCAAGAGAACATCATAGACATCTAGCAGGGAAACATAAAATACTACCTCATCCTTGAAGGGATGGATGTCGTATGATAATCGACACTATTGGTTGACACAAAGATCTCGTCCTTGGAGAAGTCAACTGATGTTGTATGGTTGCAGGTGTGGTGTTATCAACAATCCCAACTATTTGATGACCTCTATTGAGATGAGGTTCTTTTGGCTTTTGCTATCAACAATAAAATACAACAGGGTCCCCTTCACCCACATCTATGAATGAAAAAGGCACTCCCCCTCTTCAGTATTTGGTAGTTCTTTTGGTTGAATTGTTGTGGTCGCGAAAATAGCAGAGGGGTCTGTGTCGATGATCTGTCTTCTACCAGTAATTTCTGAATCATATTCTCAATAAGGGTTCAACTCCTTGTCTTTGATCTCAACCACTAATGACTGTTTTGAGCGACATTTATCGGTCTTGTGCCAGGGGATTTTGTGGAAATCACACCATTTTCCAGTGTCCTTATTCATATTTCTATTACTCTTCTTTTCATGTGGCTTGGAATAGTTTTATGAAGGCTGTTTGTTAGGGCCATCTTTACCATACTTTGGTTGTTGTGTATTTGTAGACCCGAACTCCCACTTGTTTTGGTGCCTAAATTTTTGCTCAATTTTAACATCATATCAATAAGCAACACCCAGTGATGAGATGTCCAAAAAATCCATTTCAATTTGGATGTATCTATGCAGAGCACCATGGTATTTCAGAGCTAGATGTCGCTCAGAGTCTTTGATACCCATCTTGGTGCACAAGGTATGGAAGGTATTGGTGAACTCCGGAACTACTTGGCCCCTCTCTTGCCGCAATGTGGTCCATCTCATGTACTGGTCGTTATAGTTGCGAACAAGGTAATATTGTTCCTTGACCGCATCCACAAAAGAATCCCAAGTGGGCTTGGCCCCATATATTCTAGACTCCTCTGTGTAAATTTTCTCCTAATAAGTTTCCCAACAATTTTTGACATGGGGAAGAGCCTTAAGGAGTGCGAAGGTGATCTTTTCCTTGTTAGAGAAATTATGAACAAAGAAATAACCTTCTAGCAGGTTTAACCATTTTTCTAGGGCATCCACATCTATCTGTCCTTCAAATATGGGAATATCAAAATTAAATTGTACCTTGAAAGATAAGGTGCCTCCAAAGTTTCCTCTTGATGAATACGTGCTTGTTGTTATCAATAGGCATTGAAGGATGTGGGAATAATTCTCCATCATTTCATCCCTCTTTCGCATAAGAGCTTGCTCAAGCAACATATTAATAAAATCTTTTGCTCCGTCGTTTTTATTTTCTTATACCATGGAGGGTTTCTTGGTTGTGCAAGAACGAATTTTCTCAAGAGATACAATCTCGAGACCCAACTTTCTATACTCACACCAGGTCGGGGACATGCACTGGAAAAAAAAAACCGATCAAGAGCAACCTGCTCTGATACCACTGATCCAGATTATTTTCGACACAAAATGAGAGCGGAGATATAATAAATAAATGTATGGATATATCTCGGATATATAATAATATAACAAAAATATATCATAGATGAAACCATAAACACAGAGATACAATAATACACAATTTCTATTAATGAGCGAGATGTACAAAACTGTAGAAATACAGAGTGAAAGACTCACTATAATGGTGGCATCTTATCTCTGAGAAGAAATGTGACGGCTAATCACATTCACAAGAAGATGAATTTTTTATAGTGAGGCCCCAAATACCTTTTTTATCATAAATAAAATTCAAAACCCTAACCCCAAAAGATGAAAAGCCAACAATTGTGTGGACCCTGTTTTGGGTAGTTTGGTGTACCAACTTCCTGTGGGTGTAACTTTGACATATGATCTCCGTTTGGGGAGCACGATAGTTTGTTGGAAAGGTATCATTGAGGAGATTCATTTTTGGGGCTCAATCAGAGCCTTTAGATATTATTGAGTTGCTCTATCTTGAAAAACTTCATTTAGGCCCTAAAAAATGGTCCTGGAAGTTTAGGAACCGAAAAACTGCTAAAAATAGTAAGTTGCCAAAACATTGTTTTGATTTAGTTGGAATATGTGGGTGGCCACCGATATACACTTAAATCATATTCTTTTTAGGTATATATAGTACACCCATAGACATTTTTTCAAGGCCTATGGTTGTCACCCCAGAGAGTTTTTTGGCTCCTTATTGTTTGGAGGTTATTATAGATGTATTTATGGGTTTCTTGGGTGGTTCTAGTGCATCATTTTATATATATTGTAATCTAATTAAAGATAGTGGAATAGTCTTAATTGATGATGAAAAATACCTAAATATTGTATTGTGAACATTTTATTTAATATAATGAGATAAATAGATGTGAATCTAAGTTAGGTTGGTTTTCATAGTCAGGGTTTCCAAGATAAGACTTATGTATATTGTGTGTGAATGCGCAATTGTTTCTTCTATTTTAATATTTCATTAAAGTATTGCTTCTATTGAATATGTTTATTAATATATTCATGTGACCCCATGAAGTTTGGTCCACTTTTGAAGATTGGGTCTCTATCCCCCTTCATTTCGAAGAGAAATGCATGGAACCCTCTACCATAGAAAAAGGTTTTCATTTTCCCTTTTTTCAAAGGGTGCTAGTTATTTTGTAGCCATGTTTCCATTGATGGAGGGGAAGGCCAAAGGCCTTGAATTTCCCAACAAACACCATTTTAAAGAACATTATGGTCCTTTTTTTATTATCAAATCTTGGTGCTAGAATTTGGCACAAAGGATTTTGTCTAGTTTCTTGATGAATCTCATAGGTGCTAATTTTGAGGAACTGGATTTCTTAGTTGTTGCATCTACTATGGCCTTGAAATCCAAGGAATCCAAGAAGAAGGTTTAAGAGGAGGAGGGGGAGGCACTAGTGGCACCCCTGCTTCTTTTTTTCTACTCTGGGGAAGTCCATAACACACTAAGAGAACCATAGGGGATATATTAGGCATGCTCATTCATATTGGTTTTGTTTATAAAATTTATGTTAACCATAGTTTGAGGGCCTTATTTTTTTTTAACTAGGGGAATCAGTAACAACGACAGTATTGTACTCGAGTGACATGAGGTCGAATCCTGCTGGCTTCCTTATAACCCCTAGGGAGGAACGCACAGTCCGCAAGCACGCCCTCCGAGTAAATCAGGGTGAGAATCGACCTTGAGACCTCTTTTTACATATTTCCTTCCATTTACATGAGACTTGCCAATCGGTCTACACCCCTGAGGGCAGTTTGAGTGACTTGTTATTAGTAAAAAATCAATTCAATTAATCAATATTATAGCCTAATAAACTCGTGATTGAGATTTAATGCTCCCCTCCATCTAATATTTTGATTAAAAATAGTTAGTTGAATTATGATTAATTTTAATTACTCACCTAAATTTAATGGTCCACTTCCAATTAGGGGAAACATTCACTTAATAATTCCCTACATCCAGTATTGTATAACACTTCTTTCCAAGTAGTGCCAATTTAGTGCTAATGTGAATGAATTGACAACGAATATCCCTCGCAAATAACATGTGAAAACCCTTGACTCATCTAACCCTATTGATGCGGGAAAATGACCCTTGTCATCCACACATACTTACTTGGAAAAAGGGCCCATTAGACCTTTCTCCATTGAAATGGAAAGCCCTCTAGGCTCTGATTCTGACCAACTGTCATATGAAAGGTAAGATTTTATGTTATTCTCTCTAATCTATTTAATCTAATCTAATCTAATGAATGCATAATGCAAAAATATAAATAAATATGGGATGAATGCGGGTAATGAAATGAAACAATGACTAAATGAAAAATGCAACTAGCTAAATCCAAGTTAAAGGAGAAAAGAACAATATTTGTAAATGAAACAGATAACATGGATAGTAGTACACCATTATTTTCATAATGAATTCTAATCAAACATTCCCATATCACTCTTGAACATAGAAAATTTTAGGGGTGAAATTTCACCATTGAGAAAAATTTTAAATGAAAATATTAAGCTGGGATTTTTTTATATTATAACACTTTCTCATGTTTATCCCTAAAATTTTACTTCAAACTATAAATATTATCTATTTTATCTAAATGATATTTTAACCCAAACCAATATTTCACCCTCGACCTCTACACTTTCAATGGACATTCACCTAGAATTTTATCGCAGAGATTATTCCACATTAGATTTCACCGTCTAATTCCTACAAACTACAGTCTCGATTCAGTGAAAAGAGGCGGATTCAATCATATTTCTATAGATTTCAATTTTTTTTTGGTTAGTGATTATTTTATGTCAATTCAACAGAATAATGAGGAGGTAGATTCAATCGTGGGTTTTTTCAAAGGTGAAGAGATAAAGGTTGTGGTGAATGTCATGGTGGGTGTCAAGAAGAAATATGAGGAAAACTAGGTTATTGTGATGAAACTTGTTTTCCTAATAAAAGAAAGAAAAAATCATTCCTTGACCAAATCAATCTCTTCTCATTGAACATGAGAAATAACCAGATCACGAAGGCCATTTTGGGTCACCAATTAAAGGAAAAGGCCATGAAAATCATACACATGTAGAAGTGGATGAGGTTATGAAAATAATTTGTGTGGAGCAGTAAATGAAAGTTCAATAGGGGATTCAATTGAGGTCTTTTATTTTTGTTGGGGGTGATAATGACCACATGGTGGTTAGGGTGACATGGCCATCCTCAAAGCCATCATTTTGTCCAAATTTTCATTTATTCCTATGATAAGGGGTTAATATAGTAACAAGATGATCCAAATACTATTATTTTTCCAGTCACTGAGAAGCATAGCTTTGTTATATTCAAAGTGTCTCCCACCCTCGGATGCAATGGGATCATGTTTGATCATGTGGCCAAGAGGGTTCTACAATTTTTATTTTTATTTTTCATCAAAACCAAGAAATATTATATTAAAAAGTTGTAGCCAAGCTAACTGTCATACAAAAAGTATTGATATAGAGTTTATTGACAAAAAGGAAACTCTTAGAGACCACACAAGAGAGTTTTCTATAGTCTAATATTATTACATCTCGGGTTTTCTTGTTGGTGACATGCTTAGAAAAATCTCCTAATATAGTAATAAATTTTAAAAAAATAAAAGCTAATCGAATACATGTTGACTAATTTCCTCCCCCTAACCAACATTTGATGGGTGAGAATTCAGTTACTTGATATCCATGGCTTCTTTCAATTAGTGAATAGTTTCCCCCTCTTTGAATTCTACTTGTATGGAGTTGAGAGACATCCTATTGTTTGAGGTCAAAGAGAGGGAGTCTATGCTAAGATTGATTACCAAATTCCTTAACATGTTGCATTTTGCTTCCAAGGCATCTATCTTCTATCATCATTTGAATAAAAGGTTCATGATTGTTGTACGTTGTGAGGCGCATTAATGTTCATTCTCATGAAATTTTGATGTCATTGAGAATAGAGAGATTCTGTTACATTGGATAGATTCCTTGTGCCTTCACAATGTTTTTCTAAATTCTAGGACATATTTGTGGTCCATTTTTTTGACACAAATACAACTTCACTAAGGGATAAGTCGAATTGAAAATAGGATGGCCAAAATTAAAACATGTGTCCCAAATACCTAATAGAGGGATAACAATCACACTAGTATTCCACAAAAAAATACAACATGGATTAAATCTCTTAACACATACAATCCCAAATGTAACCTGACAGATATAATTACAAAATTTTAAAATCACAATGCAAATGAACAATTCCTAGGTTCTTATGGAGAATTGGATACAAGCGAGGAATTTTATACTAGAAATCAAGAAAATAAAATAACCTTTCATGTGCACCTTTTCCTGATCCAATTCCCTAATACAAGAATCAAAACCATAGAAAAAATTTCAAAAACAATTCAATGGACCATACACACTAGCAACTTATTGTTGAATGCCTTTGAATACTGGAATAAAATTGTCCCAATTCCAATGAAATAGCATAAGGAAAAATATATTTCTTACCTGGAAAACATGAATTAACCTAGTTGCATTCTAGCAAACATTGTGAGCTCCAAACGAAAACTGATTCAATATCCCACCTTGCCAATGAATATCTGTAAGGATGAATTCATTAGAAAATACCAAGGTTAATGCTCACATGTAGATGGAATGGGAATGTGTCCATGCATATCCCCTCCTAATGCATGGAAATAAATGTATTGGAGGATACAACATGTGGATATTAATGGAGACACAATGTGTCATAGAAATTGATAACTTGATAACGTAGGGGATAAAATAATACGAACTTCCCCCATTGTTTTCCAATGCCCCTAAGTTTTATGAGATGGATTTATTTCCCCATGAATCTTCTTCTAGGTTGAGGACTTGCAAAAATTGGTAATATGAAACTATGATGTGGTTACTTACCTCCTTTTTTATTCGAGCAATGATTGGTGCAAGATTTTTGTTTGAGGGGATGATTTCACTATAATTTCTTTGATGATCACACTTGAATATTTTATAACTATAAGATATTTGATGTTGGATTCTTTGGTAAGGAGAAGTCATCAAAGAAGAGAATAGGCTTCTACTTTATTGTTTCTAGATGGCCCTACCATGCATATATTATTTTTATCTTCCCTTCGAGATCATAAAGAATCCCCCTCGCACCTACCATCCCTAGGTTCTCTTTGGAGGCATCATTGAAGAAAAAAATAAATACTCTTTGATTTAATCACCATTAATCTTGAAAATCCTATATATTCATTTGAATTTTTCATTGGTTATTGCTTCTTGATTTGCAATGAGATGAGTGGAAGTCTTATGAAATATCAAGAATTTCCTAAGGAATTATTCCTCATCCCTATCCAGGGATTGTGACTCAATATTCCCTTTCCTCCTAGAGTTAATATGTTCCAATAGAATCCTTCTAGCCTTGGCTTATCATAATTTGGCTTGTCAAATTTTTGATTGAAAATGGATTTATTGTGGGCCAACCATATCTTCCATCCTAGGTACTTTCGTAGAGAAGTCCATAACCTTTTAAGGATATTTATGTTTTTGAGAGATCCTCTATATGTTTTTATCCATATTGTATACATGTCTCTCCATGAGCTAGGCATATGTGAACAATGACTAAGACCATCAAAGGCGATTGTCTAAACCTTTTTTGTGAAGTTAAAATCAAACAAAAAGTGATGAGTAGATTCTCTGCAGAAATATGTAGCACACACCTTGAGGGAGCTTGAATTCCTTTTTTTTATTTTAGATTTTATACTAGAAAAATCTTGTCATGAATCATCTTCTAGTAGAAGATATCTATTTTGGGAATCCCATCAATGTGCCAAATCTAGTGCCAAATGGGAGGTCGTTGCAAAAGAGGTAAAGATATGAGTTGGTGCAGGTAATTATCCTCAATCTGTATTTTTAATTGCCCCATCCCCTATGATCTCTAATGCTTAAATCCCATGGTGTGCATCCCTTGAGAGTAGATATAAGGTTAGTTTCTAGTGCACTAAGATGTGAAGGAGGCTCCCTCAATCACCATCCTAACTAGCATCTTGAATTCTCTAACCATGATGAAATGTCATACAAAATTTTTATGTTATTTTTGTACATCCATGTTTTCAATGGGAACAGTTCAATGTTTTGTTCTAAAAGCTAGTTTCCCATAATTTTGTTAGTCCAGATCAAAATCTCCTTCCCATTTCTAGGAATCTAAGTTATCTTGGAACAAATTATAGGAGCTACCATTTTTAGAAGTTTCCATATATGAGATCCTTTTTTGTTTTCCAATATTCCTTCAATGTACCTTTCAATTTCCAATAAAGCACTTTTCCACAATATTTTTTTCCATCAATCTAGTCTTCCTGTGACAAGCTTCCATAAAAGTTTGGCACCCATGGAAAGATTCATGAGAGGTGGATCCTTGGTCAACAATCCCCCTCTTTCTTTTGGAGCTCTAACAACTTTCCACTTTATCGGATGAAACTTTTTGGTTTTGATTCCCCCTCTACCATAGGAACTTCATAATCTCTCGAACAATTTGTTGCATAATACCCATTGGAGCTAACATGGTTGAGAATTGAAMAATCGAAAGAGTTGTTACGATTGACTTTATTAATACAAATCTACTAGTAGGATTCAACCATTGTGATCCCCATTGATTGAMTTTGGATTTAATTTTATCAATAATACTTTGCGAATATTGGGATGATGTGTTTCCAAGAATACCAATTCTCATGACATGGAAATTGCAGGATTCGAGAGATAAAATGAATAACCTGAGAACTTATGTTCCAACCAAGCACCTAAWTTTTTTTATTATTAATCTTTCCACATGAAGCACTTATAAATAATTATAGAAATTGTTTAAATATTTCCACAATAATATTATATGCTCTACCTAAAAGGAGGGTGTCACGTGCAAATTGAGAATGGTTCAATCTTTTGAATCCCCTTATTATTTTGATGCATGGGAGGTTCCTAGCAATCCTTTCATCCTCCAACTTCTGACTTAGAGAATTTCTCATAATTATATATAAAATATGAGAAAGGGGGAATCTGACGCATCAGATCGCAAATCCCTTGAATAAAGAAGTAGGCCTCGCATTTATCAAGGGGGCTATCCAAGGAGTGTTGATACAACAAGACACCCATCTAATAAAAAGAGGATTGAACCCAAATTTGAACAAAACATTAAACAAAAAGGAGTGCCTTACCCTGTCAAGTTTGATGATAATTCCCTTTTCTTTGTTCTGCCTACTTGAATGGATGGCTTCTTGAACCAAAACTATGTTGTCCACTTTCTGACGACTTTTCATAAATCATCCTTGATTGTCAGAAATAATTTTATATAAAATATTTTTCATCGAGTTTTACATGATCTTTGTCATTATATTGTATGAGGAGTTGCAAAGGGAGATTGGTTTAAACCTAGAAAAAGAGGATGAGTTTGCTTCTTTTTTAATATGGGTGAGAAAAGAGGAGATAGTATTTCCTCCCATTTTGCATTACTTTTGCACATATTGCATCATTTCTCTTTAAATCTATTTTAATTAGGCGCCATAAAACTCTAAATAAATGGATGGAAAGTCTATCAAGGCTCGAAGCTTTGTCAAGGGCCAGGCTCCATATTGCACTTCATATTTCTACTTCTTTTAATGGTTTCAAAAGCTCATTGTTTTCTTCTGTAGTGATGACCATTGGGATATTTCCCAGCATGGAAGAAGTAAAGACTCGAAATGGGACCTGAATGTGTCCTTCATAGCCTAAAAATAAGATATGTTGGATATGTCCACTAGGGAAATCTCTTTGAAGTTGTTTTTAATTATTATTTATTTCGCTTTTCTATGGAAGAATGCCATGTTTCTATCTCCATACTTGAGCCAAAAACATCTATATTGAGCCTCCACAATTCCTCTTCTACAATTAAAACCTTGTGCAACTTTTGATGAATCACTATCTTATATTTATGGAGATTGATATTGATAGCTTCAATCTCCATTATTTCTTGAATAAGTCATAGTTGAGCTTTGAGAGAATCCTTTTCATTTGTCATCTTAAAGTAGAATGTATTTACCCATTCTTTTAAAGAGAGCTTGAACAATTTCAATTTCTTCTCCCATATGTAAAATAGAAAACTTGTAACCTGAATCTTACAGGATTTAGAAATTTTGTCCATAATTGTGGATTCTTGCAACCAAAGAGGATTAAATCAGAATGGAAGACGGGAAACATCTAGAAAATCTTGAATGAGGAGGGTAATTGGTATGTGATCTAAAGTTGTCGATGGAACAATCATTAACTTGATGATGTTATCCTATAAGAGAAGATCACTATGCACAAGGAATATGTCAATCCTTATTTCTATATGACTTGGCCCAAGTCATCTATTTGACCATGTAAATTTCCTTTTAGCAGTTTTAATATATATCATATCCCATTTATCTATAAGGGCCTCCATCATTTCCTAGAATGGGTCCTTGATCATTATTCCCCCTCATTTTTCTTTGTTATGCAAAATCACATTGAAATCCCCGACAATGATGTTGTTAGATGCATGTTTAATTTCTTTAAATGCAAGAATAGATCTCCAACAACTTTCCTTAAATTCCCTATAATGCATTGTCATGTATATCATAAAAACATTTATTTTCTTTCCTGATTGTTGGTGAATGAAGCTAGTTAATATCCAATGTTGGGTCTGCTATATGAAACTCATATATAGAGAAGGGATATTCCAAAGTGGGCGTATCCCCCCCCAAAGATCCTATTGAACTAGATGCTACACCGTCACATTTAGGTCATTACTTCTTGTAAATATTTAAGGATTCCAAAGTCTCCAATTTGGTCTCATGGAGGAGGAGGATGGTATGTTTTTCTGATCTAATTAAAACCCTTAGTGTTGCTTCTTTATTATGGGTACCAAGTTCTTTACCATTATAGGAGACTATATTCATTATTTGGCTTGGGGTTTTTGGATACCACCTTGCGATGGTGCATTGGCTCTAGGATTTTTAGCAATTCTTGATATAGATATTAAAGATATGTCTAGAGTGGTTTGGATCCTTGACATGTTTTCTCTATTGGTTATTTCTTCACATTTTTCTTTTCCTAGCTTCCTTCCCTCTCTCTTTGGTATCCTTTCTTCCATCTCCTCTTCATCTTTCTCCTCCTCCTCCATTAGCAAGTGATCATTTTTCCTTGTAATGATACATATGGAGTATTGTTGCTTATTAGGAACATTATCTATTTCTTCTAACTAGTCAGAGATAATATCTTCATTTTCTATTTGGGGCAGCTCTACAATTT